>JAHRHZ010000065.1:27121699-27132193 GCA_024137785.1 Ginglymostoma cirratum
CTTGTTATCTCGGATTCTCCAGCATCTGCAGTACCTATTATCTCACATTTCTGCTTCTACCCTGATTAATCCTATGTCAGGAAGAACCATGGATGAAATTGAAAAACAGGGTTACAAGGTTTAGCTCTTAGTATGAAGGAGCACAAAGGATAAGTGGGCAGCGAAAGCAATTGCAACTTTTCATTTAGAGTGTGCAGGGAAATAGAATCAACAGTAAAGAAACCCTCCACATTGCCTCCTATGTTTTTGCCACTTGCCACTGCCAGAGGTCTCTCCTTGACGTGATGATAAGCATGTTTTCTTCCACAAATGCAGACAGCTTAGCCTCCTTAGGTTTCAGCTTCCTGGTACAAGTTTTGTACTGTTTTTTTCCTGCAAAACCAAATTTATCACAATCCATAATACTGGCCATCATTGTGAAATCATTGAAGATCTGCAATGAAACAAGGCCACCAGTAAGGTGTATAGTTAGAACATAATAATTTAATAAACAACTAAGAACACTACACTTTAGCTCTCAAGACATTGCTATTACTGGAGTATTAATTCCAGTTTTTGACTTTGTATGTCACAAGCAATGTGCTGAGGAGATCCTGGAGAAAAACTGAGGAAGGCTAAAAGACAGAATGCTATTGTGACCTACAAGGATAGAGCCCTTACCTCGGTTTGTTAAATAGCAGCGACAGTATCAGGTAAACCTAGCTAGATCTAACAATCCATACATGCCAGAGATTTTTATCTGGGACGGCTTGTTGAGAAAGGATTCTTTAGGCACTTTTAAATTTTAATAAATATCTGAAACCAAGGTGGGTAGATAGCGTTAGGATACAGAACAGCCACAACCTTATTTAATGGCATAAGAAGATCAAGGAACTGAATGCCCCATTCCTGTTCCTATATGGGTTCTCCCACATAAAACTTTTGGCTTCTTCCTGTTCTTCTCTTGTTTTCTCCTTGTTTCTTGTATTATGTTTCATGAGCTAGTTGATAGGCCTCAGTCGATCTATATTTTACACAACAAGACACCAATATATGAATTAGGAACAGGAGTAGGCCATTCAACCCCTTGAGCCTGCCCTGTCATAGAATAAGATCACGATATGATTGTAGCATCAACTCCACATTCCCAACTATCTCTTGTCAGTCAAGAATCTCAAAAGTATTCAATAAATCTGGCTGCAATGTTCTCTGGGGAAACAAGGCCCAAAGATAGTGAACCCTCTGAGAGAAAAAAAGACTTCACACCTTCACTGCTATAAATGGAATCTCTTTGTTTTTAAACTGTGCCCTCTAGTTCTAGATTCTCCCACATGGGAAAATATCCTTTCAGCATCTACCCTGTCAACTCCATCTCAGCATCTCCTATTCTTCCAAACTTCAATGGATACAGGCCCAACCTGTCCAACCTTTCCTCACAAATTAATCAACTTATCTCAGGTATTACTTGAATGAAAGTTCTTTAAATTATCTCCAACACCTTATATCCTTCCTTAAGTATGGAACTAAAACTGTACGTACTACTGTACATCACCTCACCAATGCTCTATACAACTGCAGTAAAACATCCTTACTTTGATATTCTATCCTCCTTGCATAAATAATAACATCCCATTTCGTCTCCTAATCACTTGCTACACCTGCACACTAACTTTATGTGGTGCAGGTATAAGGCCTCCACATCCCTCTGCCGTTATGCAATCTTTCTACATTTAAATAATATTCTGCTTTCCATTCTTCCGGCCAAAGTGGTCAAAATCACATTTACCCACATTGTACTTCACCTTCCAAATTATTGTTCACTCAACTAACCCTTTTATGTAATCTGCAAAATTCTTATGATATCTTTGCTTCATCAACAAGTTTTGCAAACATATATTTAGCTCCTGCATTCAAGTCACTAATGTAAATTGTGAATAGTTGAAATCCCAGTGCTGCCTCCTGTGGCACTCCACATCTTTCCTATTCAAAAATTGCCCAATTATGTCTACTCTTTTCCCTGTGTCTAATCAATCCTCAGTCCATGCTGTTATATTATCCCTTCCACCATGAGCTCTTATTTTGTACAGTAATCTTTGATCTGTCACCTTATCAAATCCCTTCTAGGAATCTGAGTGCAGTCCATCCACAAGTACCCTTTTGTCCAAATTACCCCTTTTGCTTTAACAAACAGATCCAACAAGTCAATCAATTATGATTTTCCTTCTGAAAAAGCACATTGACTCTGACTGTTTGCATTGCAATTTTCTAAATGCCCCACTATATCATCCTCGAGAAAAGATTCCAGCATTTTCTTTCTGACAGATGTCAAGCTAACTGACCTATAATTCTTACTTTGTCTCCTCCTTTGGTGAAATAGAGGCGTCATGTTTACTATTTTCCATCTGACAGGATCTTTCCAGAATTTAGAGAATGTTGGAAAAGTAAGATAGGCCTCTACTTTTTCAGCAGTGACTTCTTTTAAAATCCTAGGATGAAATCCATGAGGACCTGGAGACTTGTCAGCTTTTACATCTTGTAGTCTAGAGCTGAAGAGGTCAAAGGGCAAGTTTCCACAAGCATTCAGTCCCTCCACCACTAATGCTCAATAGCAGTAATGTGTACTATCTACAAGTTGCACTGCAATTCATCAAAGATCCTCAGACAGCATCTTCCAAACCCACAACAACTTGTATCTAGAAGGACAAGAGCAGCAGATCTATGGGAACATCACCACCTTTAAGTTCCCCACCAAGCCACTCACAATCCTGACTTGAAAAAGTATCACCGTTCGTTCACTGTTGCTGGGTCAAGATCCTGGCATTCCCTCCCTAATGGCACTGGGGCCAACTCACAGCAGGTGGACTGCAGTGGTTCAAGAAGGCAGCTCACCACCAGGGTAACTAGGGATGGGCAACAAATGATGGGCCAGCCAGTGATGCTCATATGCCACAAAATGAGTAAAAAAAGTTGATCTACCTCCCCATTCTGTGAGGTTAGGAAAGTCTCTCAACTTTGCTTCAAACACTCTAAATCGATTATTTTTGACATAACAAAATATGAAATTATTTGTGCTGCAGATATTTAAGGGGGATATCTAATAACTTCACTGAATGAAAAGATGCATGCAGATGCAAAGGTTCATGGAGTTGATTAATCATAGAAAAGTCAAATTATTTTTAATAATTCTCTGTGCTTTATATCACTAATGTGCACAGGTCCATTGATGAGAAGCTCTGTGGTCTACTTATATTACCATTATAAAAAAAAATTTAATTAGATGCACCATACCTATTATTAAAGTAAACAAAGTATTGGTCATTAAAACAGCCTGCTAACATACATCAGACCAAAGAATGTCAGCCTTTTGTTGCACATTAATAATTTATTTTTTAAAAACAGCAAAATATTCAGAACAATTTATAAAGTATACAATGAATGGTGTGAAGAACAAATCCTACATCTTCCTACAAGCAATGTAAATTAATCATAATCTGGCTTGCAAAATATTAATTGTCAAAATGATCTTTTTCTGTCTGAAGGCAACCAGCAATATAAAGGAATTGACTTTAACCCTACCAGAAAGTATGGGAAAATCTCCAGCAGGACTGGCAGCATGGGTAGAGAGAAACAGAGCTAACTTTTCAAGTCCAGTATGAGTGTTCTTCTTCACTTCCGAAGAAGCGTCTTCTTTGGCTCAAACCATTAATCCTGCTTCTCTCTCCATAAATGCTAAGATTTTCCAGCATTTTCTGTTTTTATTTCAGATGTCCAACATCCACAATACTTTCCTTTTTAACAGCGTGACAATGTTGGAAATCTGATATAGAGGAAAACACTAAAAACACCCAACAGGTTCAGCAGCATCTGTGGCGAGAGAAACAGAACAAACGTCTCAAGTTGATGACCTTTCATCAGAACTGATGTGCTGGTTATTTGGATAGGATGTGGAGGTTTACCGTAATTTAAGAGATCTGCACACAAACACACATGGTGTATAAAAAAACTGCATCATTGTATAAGTTCAGCTTAAAAGATATTCTGTTTTAAGCATTAGAGTCCTGGGCATATTTAGGAACTAAGTATCTTTAAAAAGGACAGAGAAATTGGCAAAAAGTGAAATGTAGCAATGCTGAGAAAAAGCAATTATGGCAATAAAAAGAAAGGATTTCAATAAGGCCAATCTAGCAAGACAGACATTATAATTGGAATCATGAAATAGTAAAGGATGCACAAGACACTATCTAAGCCTACAGACTACAGACTTCCTGATGGCAGTGAGGCAATGAGGAGTTTATAAATACCAAAATCAGTAACATATGGTAAGAGGTGAAGTATGGTTATAACAGATGATTCAAATGCTCACAGACTTACAGCTGAATCTTTACAGCCCATTGGTGACACACTGGGCAGTGGAAGGGCTTCCAAAACAGTGGGGTGAGTTATTAAGAGAGGAATCCATTGTCTTTTGCCACCATGCCATATTGTCCATCGTGAGAAAGGTGGTGCCTCGCATGCCCATTGGGATGGCTGGGTAAAACCAGATGACCTCTCAACGGGTTCTAGTGGGGCTGACCTTTCTGGGCACTCCATGATCCATAGAATGGGCACCAGGCAGCAATGGCCACTGTTACAGGCTGGGGAGAGAAGGTAAAATAAAACTAACAATTCCCTTTCTTTACTACCTGTATCAATGTGATTTTGTTCTGAAAGGTAGATACATGTGTCTCTAAGTCCCCTTCAGCATGTAATCATTTCATGGGGTTAAATAAACAGTTTTGTATTCATATACACACTCCAAAAAATCTAAATGCTATGTCATTCACACAATACACACTCAAAAAAAGAAATACAGTTAAGAGATGGAGCATGTTCAGAATTTGTAAACGAAAGAATGGTTTGTTCTTCATGGATTTAGCTTGTTGTAGAAAGGCAGATCACAGGAAGAATTTTCTTCCACACTTAAATTAAGTTTAAGTTGATGCAAATTGCTGGAGTTGAATATCAGGATTGTTGTAGGATTGCTTCAAAAAGATGAATATGCAGTGGGTGATGAAATTTAGCATTTGTCTCTTTCATTTCTGGAGGTCTAATTTCTGACAGGTGAACTTGGATTTAGCGATCAGGCTGCAGGTTTTAAAAATTTCCAGGTTCTCAAAAGGCAAATTTGGCACAGCCTTTTGCTGCAACTGTTATATCTTCTGGTGACCTCTACAGACTGAACAGGTCTTTTAGAGACATAGAATCGCTACAGTGTGGAAGCAGGCCATTTGGCCCTTCAAGTCCATCTGACCCTCCATAGAGCATTCCACCCAGGCACACACCCCTGTACCCTATCCCTGTAACCTTGCCCTTCCCATGGCCAATCCACCTGGCCTGCACATCTTTGGACTTTGGGAAGAAACCAGAGCACGCAGAAGAAACCCACACAAACATGGAGAGAATGTGCAAACTCCATATTATTTACATTAAAAAGACGGAGGTTGAGGGAGAACCTGATGGAGGTCTACAAAATTATGCCAGGTACAGACAGGGTGGATAGCAAGAAACTTTTTCCCACAGTGGGGGACTCAATTACTAGGGGTCACGATTTCAAGGTGAGAGGGGAAAAGTTTAAGGGAGATATGTGTGGAAAGTTCTTTGCGCAGAGGATGGTGGGTGCCTGGAACACATTACCAGCGGAGGTGGTAGAGGCGGGCACGATAGCGTCATTTAAGATGCATTTAGACAGATACATGAATGGGCAGGGAGCAGAGGGATACAGATCCTTGGAAAATAGGCAACAGGTTTACAGAGAGGATGTGGATCGGCGCAGGCTTGGACGGCCGAAGGACCTGTTCTTTTCTGTAATTTTCTTTGTTCTTTGTTCTTTGTTCCACACAGACAGTCACCTGAGGGTGCAATTGAACGTGGGTCCCTGACATTATGAGGCAGCAGCGCTAGCCACTGAGGTATTGTGCCACCCCCTTTGTCATAAAAAAAATCAAAACTTGTTTTCTCCAGTCAGCTTCAGTCACATGACCAATATGCATATTATATGACCAGAATAATCCAAAGACATCTCTAGACAATAGGAAGAAAATTGTGACCTTTCACACTTAATTTGAGGATAACTAGTCTCATCAGATATCTAGTTGCAAAATTAGACAATACAGGGTCCGTGGGTTCTTTAATCCAAGTTTTCAGAGTAACCACGGGTAAATGTGACCTCCACTGACATTTGCTGTTAAGTTAATCCATTCAAAGGGGAAGCCCAAACCTAATATCACAATTCAGAACTTGTCAGCATCTTAAGATAGTTTGTGTTGATGTTGCAATGCTCAGTTGACTCTTGGCAGCAGCCTTAGTCACCTTGTAAGCATCCATGTAAAAATATAAATGACAATTCCAGAAAATTCCATAGGAACTCAGTCCATGTTTGAAATTATGAATAGGACATGCCTTCACTGGGCATTATGCCATACTGACGTACACTCACAGTCCTGTTAAGAAAGAAGGTCCAGGAGTTTGACCCAGGAACAGCGAAGAAAGGGCAAAACAGTGCCAAGTCAGGATAGAATGTGTTTTGGAGGGCAAGCTGCAGGTGATGATGTTGCCATGTATCTGCTGCCCTTGTCCTTCTATAACTATAAGTGGTAGAATATCTTCAGATTTTGGAAGATGTCGTCGACAGAGGCTTGGTAAGTAACTACAGTGCATCTTGCAGATAGTACTCAACATGAGAAACAAACTTTCTTGAAATTGGTTAGAAGTGGTCAGGGCTGGTGCTGGATAAGCTCTGACTTTTCTTCAGTCCCTAGAGCAGCCTACAGTTAAGGTAAGCTTTGAAAAAAAAAACTACTAGTCTTCTTCCGCAGCCTCCAGCCTTCCCCTTAAGTAATCTGGGCTTTACAAAGAAAGCAATCAATGAGTTTTGTCACATCTTGGGACACTGTGTTTCTCTCCTGCTCTATTACTCACTATTGGCCAGTTCAAGTAACACACTTTCTTCTGAAAGAACTGCACATTTACAAGTTCATAGAATTATAACATTCACTTCATAGACAATGACAGAGACAATAACTCTTTGTACATTTTTCTTACAAGCATAATTACTTGATGGAATTCCTGGGCCACCCAAAAGTTTCAAACTTTTGCTCCAGTATTATTCAGAGAAAGTCTGGCATTTACATTCATAAGGATTTAGGAAAAGGCTGTTATTTTCTCAAATTGTACTACATAACACAAATATATAGATCCTTAACCCTTTCTTAAGCAATTGCTTCCTCAAGAACATTTAGTACAACCTTGACTTTGGAATGAACTGTAGAGTTACCGCAGAATACCAAGTCAATGTTTCACTTCAAACTACTCACAGCAGGACTTTTTCATAAATTTACAACTACTGACTGTGAAAATTATTCCCCCATGTTCACCCTGGCAGTTCTTACACAGATTATTTTACTGTCAGTACACTTAATAGTTTCCATCTTGCAGTACTAAGATTACAATATTCATCATCGACTGGACACTGTGCAAAATGAATATCTTTTCTTTTAATATCCTTGTAATTCAAGTATCTTTATGTTCTAAACAGAGAATATATAAAAGAACATTGATCTTTAATATATTTCATCTCTTGTTGAAAATGAATCAAGTCTGCCTTAAGTGTCAGCCCAGGAATTGGAGGATCGATTAATATCTGTACAGGTACAGGATCCAGCAAGAAGCAAGTAAATAATTAAACACAATCTCATAATCCACATCCATGTGTGAATAACATAGCTTCACATTGAGACATTAAAAGGTCTGTTCAACAATTTTGTTAAAATTGTGCCTCTAATTTTTATTTAAAAATTTATGATATCCTAACTGGAGCTTCCATAATTATAGAAAGTCAGACAGCTCTGTAGGAAATTTTTAATATTAATATGCATAATTTCAACTTTTTACACGATAGTTATGTGAATTAGACAAGATTTATTAGTAATCAGGAACCACCACAGTACAGTAGCTTCACATATGGAATGGCTTTGTTTTTAGATTCCTCTTATTGTACAGTGAAACTGCTCAGTAGAACTGCAAGTCATTAGTAAACCAGTCCTGAGTGTACAAAACAGTTTTTACATCTACAGTGTCTGCTCAAAGAATGCCCTCATTTAAAGGTTATAGGGTTAGTAGAAATACTGCAGTCAACTTTTCCCCTCTCATCCTGACTTCGATCTGCAATGTTTGACAAAGTTACATTAACTATTATTGTACCATCGGAATTAGCTGTTAAACATAATCATATTAAAACATAGAGTCTGGTTGCCAGATGACAGTCTGTACTACCAGTTCTCTACCTAGATTGTGATTAGTAAAGGATTTAAGGCAATTGATAAAACAATCAGGAATGACACGAAGAAAAGCTTTTATACACAACAAATGATTAGGATTTGCAATCCACTGCTTGAAAGAAGTGGATGCAAATTGTATTGTACCCTTCAAAGGAGAGGATTAATACTTGAAAGAGGAAAAAATGGCATGAATATGGAGAAAGACTGCAGATTTGGCACTAATTGCATAAGAGCTAGACTGTACTGGGTGGACCAAATGAACCTTTTCTGTGCTATGATTCTAGAATCTGCAGAATCCCATATCTGCCTTGCATTGACAAAATTTACTTTTGGTTGGTCTCTTACAATTAGTTAAGAATTATAGTCACTTTACTCTGATGCTACTTAACCAGGAATATTATAAATATATACACAAAGTATCAAAACTGGCAGTCTTAAGCATTCAACTTTAAAATATTTATGTTGTTCGCTGGGTTGTGGCCTGCTCTCTAAGCTTTTTAATTTTCTTTGTGCATTAGAGCTGGCATAATGCTAATTGGACATTATAGGATAATAATTTATGATTTGGCACAAAATATTCCCCATATTCCTACACAGCATAGACTGTGAAGCTGATTAACACACTGATCCAATGGAATTCATACATTGACTTTATTGTTCTCATTTAAAGTTGCCATGAAAACTGTGCTTGGCTAAAGGGAATTGACAGGAAAGGAGATGTTTCTCAATGGAGAAGCCTCACAGTGATCTATTCAGCATTTGTGACGCATCACGTTTGTTGAGTTTTATTTAGAAGTTATAAGTGGAAATGAGCCATTCAGCCAAACAGCTGTTGGCGCAATACTTATGCTTAACTTCTTCAAAAGCAGTTATCTTAATCGATGTGTCTGTACTGTTTCCAGAAATGTGGTGGTGCCAAACTTTGAGGTGCCAGAGCAGTCTAAAACTTTAAACTACAATGAAGTTAAACTTCCCTTAGGATGGTTGAAGATGCTGGAGCAGTGTAACAGAGCACTCAACAGCAGTGTAACTCAGAGACTGTTTCCATATTCTCTTCATTCCCTTTTCAAAGGTTCACAAATCCAACCTATCCTTAAATTTTGGCTTGATCTTTATTTTAGTCATGGACTGTAGCAATATGTTCCACAGCCTCACAATTTTCTGTGCCACAAAAGCTACTCCTGCTCTCAGTCCTCAATCTCGTGCATTTAATTTAATCTCTAAGCCTCACTGATGTGGATCTCCTGACCACCGAAAATAGTCAGCTTCTATCATTTGAAAAGAAGGAGGAACAACAACAGGAAGCTACAATGTTCCAGGAGATTCCAGTTCATGGAGAGGGACTTGCAGAACTTTCAACCACTGGTGCTGTATGATGCTTCCAATTGTTTATCAAATAACAGACTCCTGAAACCAGTAACACAGCAATATTCCAACACCACACTCAGTAAACAGAACCAGGTTTCAATCTCTATACTACTGATTCCTTCCATACATCAATAGAGAGGTCGGCCAACATGCAGTTTAGCAAAGCATCACTAAGTCTACTTTGAGTCTGGGAAATGCTAATCCTCCAGACATAAAACAGGGATGGGGGGAAAGGGTATGGAGTAGTATTTATACTGTGCCCAGGCAAAAAATTGGTAATAAGGCAGCACAATGTCACAATGCGTCTCATCTTATTTTCCCGGGTTTATCCTTCACAAGTTCCAAGTGTGGGAGTGCCAGACAATGCTCTGATTTGGACCACCCAACCCTGTTAGAACAGGTACTCCGAAAATGGTACAGGTGAAGGACTTTTAGAGCTAACTATTTGAGAAATGTGTTCTTTCCACAGGACAGCAGGATGGAAACAGGAGATATAAGCCTTCAGTCCGCCATCTTGCATTTTCTCTCCTGCAGTTCGGCGCATGTCCCTCCCACAGGGGGAGTTCTCCTTATCAGCCACCTCAGATCTATTATAATCACCTGGAACAAGTAACATAGGCATCCAGAAGAGATGAAAATAAGTCATGCACACTTGTGCCATGTGTCTATGCTCAGAACAACACTGTAGCATTTGCTGTGGCAGACATTGACTTTCTTTGAATAGAGGGAACTATTAACTGCACTCGTTGTGGAGCTGGATGAACACAGCAGGCCAAGCAGCATCAGAGGAGCAGGAAAGTTGACGTTTCGGGTCGAGACCCTTCTTCAAAAA
>JAHRHZ010000065.1:27132593-27212529 GCA_024137785.1 Ginglymostoma cirratum
TTTTTGAAGAAGGGTCTCGACCCGAAACGTCAACTTTCCTGCTCCTCTGATGCTGCTTGGCCTGCTGTGTTCATCCAGCTCCACAACGTTTTATCGCAGATTCTCCAGCATCGGCAGTTCCTACTATCTCTATTAACTGCACTCATCACCTTTTTCTTAGTTGCAAATCTTGATTAAGCAATAAAGTCATGGATCAAAAGTCCAATGACTGTTCAATGGTAGAACAGAATGCAATTTAACTTCTAGCAGAATCCTAATTGCAAGCTGGTTTTGGCGTACATGACAGAGCAAATATGGCCACGTAACTTGAGAGTCTGATCTCAATCTGATTCCCAATTGTAGTGAAACCAAGTCATGTGAGTCTAAATGGACCACTGCACATTGTTCTTTAATGGAAGGAGAAAGCAGATGATGCTGTTTACACTCTGCGAACAGCAAGAAATTGCCGCAGGGGAAGCACAGCTTTGTACATGCAGGAAGAGTGATAATCACAGCCCACAGTATAATTCTGGGGCCTCGGCCAGAAATTACTTCACTGCAAATGTAGGCCAGAGAATCATGGCTACCATGTTATAGCCTTTTCTTTGACCCATATTTCCTCCAGCAGTCACTTCTAGATGGAAAGCGTGGGATCACAGAACTAACTTGTGTAACTTCAGTTTTGTCGGCTGCACTTCACACCCGGCAGCTACCAATCTTAGACCAGTGGCATAGCACAGCGGCAATGTGAGCCAAGAGGAGATATTCATAACCAGTTAACAAGTTAAATCAGCATCTGGAGCTGTTCCAGCTAGCAGAAAGCTGAAAAGCATTTAGTTTATCATGCTGACTGTTAATTGGAGTGACTAAAGCTGCCAAGTTCAGTTTTTAACTTTCTGAACTAGAAATACTTTGTAACTCTCAAAGTAGTCACTTGTTTCCTGGCATGGATGGACAAAATTTAATTCACCAAAACTCCTTGATGCTGAAACTTTTCAGAAATTATGGTGTGGAATGTAATGTTTATAATTTATCAGACTTTCCGCTATTTGTAAGCAGTGTTGGAAGCCTAAAAAACATGAATAACGTGTATTACTTCCATACTCACCTCTATAACTTCCTGTTATTATTTTCATTCATCATTTCCCTGAGTTTTACATTGCTTCAAAAACATACTTACTGGCACCCAAGTTCAGTTCAGGAAGGGCCACCCAGTTTCTGAACTCTTTACAGCCTTGATCCAAACATGGACAAAAAAGCTGAACCTGAGCAGTGAAGTGAGAGTGACTACCCCTGACCGCAAGATGGTATTTGATTCAGTGTGATGTCAAAGAACCCTCGCAAAACTAAAATCAAAGGGAACAGGGGAAATCTCTCCGCCAGTTTGATTCATACCTATCACAAAGTAAGATGGTTTTGGAGGTTAATTATCTTAGTTTCAGGACATCACGACAGGAGTTCCTCAGGGTAGTGTTCCAGATCCAACCACTTTCATCAATAATCTTCTTTCCATTATGAACAGAGAAGACAAGGTGTCAGCTCATGATTGCACAATGCTCAGCACTGTATCTGATTTCTCAAATACTGAAGCAGTCCACATCCAAATGTAGCAAGGCCTGGACAAAATCCAGCTGGGGTTGATAAGTGGTAAGAAACATTCACACCACACACACACACTAAGCAATGGCCATCTCCAACAAGGATTGCCACTGTCTCGCCTTACTATCCATCAGCATTACCATCACGGAATCCCCCAGAATCAACATTCTGAACATTACCATTGACCAGAAATGGAATTGGACTGGCCAAATAAATAATGTATCTATAAGAATAGGTCAGCCACTAGGAATTCTGAGATGATCAATTCACATCCTGATTCCTCAAAACCTGTTTGCCATCTAGAAGGTACAAGTCAGGTGTGTGATTGAATACTCTCCATTTGCACGGATGAGTGGATGGACGAGTACACAGAAGCTTGATACCAACCAGGAACAAGGCATGCCTCTTGATAGACACCTCACCCACTGCCATCTGATAAGTCTGTACTAGCAGACTGTGAAGGCAGCATTCAGATTCCTATTGTACACTTTTTAACGGCTGCCATTTCAGAATAGTGTCTTCATTAATTTCCACCAACCGTGCTCAAGCTCTGCTCATTTCTTTTTCTCCTCAGCTTCAGTTCTCCACTCCTTTAGATAATTATACCACTTCTTCCCATAGATGGCATCAGCCAGCAATGCTAAGTAGCCAGCCACCTCAATGAAAGGCAAGGCCTGCACTAGAATAATATAATGACCGTCAGTGAGTCCTTCTCACCGGGAGACAACTCCTTTTTGTTATATCCAGAAGGGCTCTCATACATGACTGAACATTTTCTTTCCATCATCAAAACTCCTGAGGTACTTTCCCTCTATTAACCATCACAGTAAATCACTCATGTTTTCCAACTGATTAAAGTAAGCGTAAAGCCCATTAAAGGCAATTCAAACCAACAAAGGTGAGGGAAAGATTGGGGTGGCGGAGAGCATATCTTTTATCCCCCATCACCAAATCACCAGGGTACTTTTTCCATCTATTAACCAGCAGCAATAAATCACCCGGGCTTCCAATTGGATCATTTACATATAAAGCCTGTTAAGGGCATTACAAACCATCAAAGGTGAGGGACAGGGAGTGGGGGCAGGGGACAGTTCTTAAATTCAAAGTCTAATGAGCATCGCCTGTTCTCAAATGACTTTGGAGCTCATTGACCCTTAAAGGTGCCTGCATTTTGAACACTGACATTCTGGTGGCCATTAATATCTGCAGTGAAGAATATAAAGAATTAACTGCAAAGCATGCACAATCCTTTACCTTAGCAATGTGTCACTCTGTCTGCACTCTGGATGTATTCTCACTGGCTTCCTGTGACAGTCTGTTTCTCCACTGGAAGACGCTCAGTCACTGTCCTCCCTACCAGTTCTGCAGACCGCTCTTTAAAGGTTACCTCAACCAGCCTCGGCTGTCTCCCTCCACTTCTGTATGATTTTCTGCTGAAGACAGAAAAGAGAAGGATTGAACGTAGTCACAATAGCTGCATGAACGATTTATGAACCTACACAACAATGCCCGATCCTGAGCTTTCCCCAATAAGTGATTAACTGTTACATTCTTGTGCACCTGTGCCATTTGTGCCATCATACAATTTGTGCCATCCAGTGCACATATGTGAAGTAGTGCTGAAATGATTGTCATTTTTGACATAGACTGGCACAAATAGACTGAGCGATGTCCTGTTATTGTCAACTTGCAGGGAGTAGAGCACTTATCCTTGCAGTAGTATGTGTACCAGATCCAGGTTCTTGTATTGGTCCACCCACACTGAGACTTAGGTCTAAGTCACCTTGGTCTAACGGAAGAGCCCCCTGCTGCCATCCCTGGGGAAGAGGACATTCTTTCTTTCCTCAATGGTCTGCACAAGAACTTCATGCAAGGTATCAATGAACTATGGGCCAAATTTCTGCCTGACATTCTTCCTGAGGCATTTCCAGGGAGGTGAGGACAACCATAACAGCTTGACTGATCCTACTGTTTTGCAGTAATTGAATACCTGACTGGGCACCTTTAAATATGGCATCTAGATCTTCATGCCTGGAAGGCCCTGGCAAAACAAAACATTTTCTGTCTGTGCCACATCTCACATACATATGTAATGAGTTGAAACTCATTTGGGTGCATGAGAACATTAGATCCAGTTCCAAGGAAAAGGCAACCACTGACATGTCCAATGTCACACTTATGTTCCAGATTGGAACAATCATCCTGTTGTTCATGTTTACATCTCTTCTTAGTCCATTTTTCATTTCTTTACTTGTCCCATGATGATCTCTTTTTGCCTTGGACATCACCACTTGTCCCATTTTATCTCTCTTGCTATTGTAAGTGCCATTTTCATCCCTATCGAAGCATTCATTCTTAACTTACATGTAAGGTCTTATCATAATTTTTTGCTTTGGAAATTATTTCTTCGCCAATTATTATAATCATACCAGAAAGATGCCACATCTCAGGTTGAGTAACATGTTGCTTTATGACGCATCATATCCTATCATAATCCTCTTCTACTTGGTTAAACAAGATGTATTAAAGACGCTAACCCTAGCCTATTAACCTAGCCTAAGGACAACAATTTTTGCAAAAAGATGCTCACACTGCAAAAAGGATCAATTTGATTAGTAGGTAAAGTATAAGTAGATCATATGCACAATAGCTGTTGTCCAAAGACTTCCCAGAACACCAGGGTTTCTTCCCGAGTGCTCACTGTTTGCTTCTAAGTGGTCACAGAAATCTCACACATACAAGCCACTAATCTCTCCGAACTGACCCCTATTGAAATTAGAAATTGCATTCGCATCAGGAGATCATTTACTGCTGTGGATTTCAAACAAAGAATTGAAATGTTTTTGTTCAGTGACACAACAGATAAGCTTTGAGTCCTTGGGGTCGCATAACGAAAATTTTATATATTAAGCATGCTCAGCTAAGGGAAAACTAATTTGAGGCTTAGATACCAGCAGTCAGATTTAAAGTGTGAGAGGCATGTTATTATTTTCATTTTGTTAGTGGAAGTCAAGAGTCTTCCTTTATGTAATGTGATGGAACATCTGACAAATTTGTTGTGCAAAGATTTGCTTTTGAGTTGGAAAATCTCTGTACAAGTTTATTTTTTTCTCAGAATAATATCCGACTTGATTATCATGTTGAAGGAACAGAGCAAAAACATATAATCAATTTTCAAATTCTAGGTGGTCTTCTGAATGTTTTTGTGGGCCAAAGTAATTTATCACCCAGTATCCCACTGTCTCATGCTCTGAAAAGTTTAACTTCAAGCTTGAATATAGGATATATGCACTGTGGACAACTTCCTGTTATTAATCTGTTAAAAGAAAACTTCAATTTAAGTCATGTGAAATAATCGTGGTTTCTTGTCATTCATCACTGTTCAGCTCAATTACCTCCTTAATTATAGTGTTGACTGTGGCTCAGTGGTGTACCCCTGGTGCTCAAGCCAAAAGGTTGTGGGTTCAAGTCCTGCTCCAGACTCTTAAGCACATAATCCAGGTTGGTACTAAACTCCTACACTGTTGGAGGTGCCGTCTTTCAGATGGGACTTAATTCAAGCACTTGCAGGTAAACATAAAGGATCCCAGAGTACTCTACAAAGAAGAGTGAGGGACTTTTACTGGTCATTGTTTATCCCTAAAACAGATGATCAGATCATTTATTTAACTGCCTTTTTTAGGAGTTTATTTTGCACAAAGTTGCTGCCACATGTCCTACATTACAAGTGTGGCTGTAAAATGTTTCAGAATGTTTTGAAGTGGTGAAGGTACTAAACAAATGCAAGCTTTTTATTTCCACTACAAGAAGTTCTTATGACATTCCTTAAAGAAAAATCTTTGTATGATAACGCAGAGAAATATATAAAATCAAGATTTAAGCCATCAAAAATCTCTGGACTCACAAGTTCTCCATAACCTGCTAAAACTTATGTATTGTATTGTCTTATAACAATGTTTTCTGAATCTATATTACTTAAAGAGCTACTTAAATGAAATAAATGGTAATAGATTTCAGCACTCTAAAGTTGTGATCTGTAGGCAACTTGTCCTAAAATACCTAATCTTTAAGACGATGGAAGATTTTAGTGGTCTAGATTTTGCAATTAGTGATGAACATTGACCTCGGAGAAAGGTGTCCTTAAAAGCCTTAGGAAATCTATGGCATAGACTTGCCCTTTGCCCAAGATAGCACCACGTCAAAGGACATCTCCAGGCATGTTTAGCTGTGAACAAAGCAAGCATGACTTACAGCTGACCCCACTAACTAGTTTGGCATCATTAACACCACCAAATCTATTACATATAACTGTTTCATTGGGTAGTAATGTTCTACATTTTGGTCCCTTAAAAGCAGAAGTAAAATTTCATTGAGATATAAAGAAAAATGTGTACTAGAATATCAAATTTAAAAAATGCGGCATAAATAAAATTAAGGAATCACATGCTTTATGTTAAGTCTGAATTTCCTCATTCTTCTTGACAAATATCAATCCATGTCCCAATCCTCAGCTCAGTTCGTTATAATGGCTCCACCCTTAGGCTAATTGGGGGTCATACACACAAATTTCCTCCACACTGGCTCAAAGTGACTGTAAATGTAAGCACTGAATCTTTGCTGTGGCAGGATGCGACATCAATTTTCTTGAGCATTTTGCCACATTTCAACATTTGTTTTATCCACACTGAGTTCTCCATTCGATTTATTGTTTCTTTAAATATACTTATATGGCACAACTACAAGTCCCATCAAAACCATGAAAGATTCCTTGATTACATCTTCTTAAACACACTAATAGCTATTGAATATGACTGATAAATGGATGGTTTGAAACTTTAATTTTCATTCTTGTGAAAAGAATACATGTTGTGAATTTGGCTCCATTTTGATTAGCTGATGCTACAGAAAAGTTTCCACACAATGGTAGAATGCTTTTGGAGGCGTTTCTGGATTTGACAGAGTATTGCTTTATTTTCCATAGGGAGGGAAAAGGATTTTGTGTCCTCGCCACACAAAGGTTGCAACAAGTATGGTGACTGCATGTGTAGTATCTGTGCAGCACAGTAGATGCAGGGGCAGAGGCTGCAAACAATAGACGTTCTGAGCGATGCACTCTGTTAAGTTGGAGCTGATCCTCCATGCTCCTTGCCGGTGGCAGGAGGCTCATGAGTGAGCCAGCTGTAAACTCAGCTTCTTGGTGTGTATGCCCATCAGTGTTCATCTCTGTATTACCCAACAAAACTCTCATCTGAGTCCCTTATTAGCACAGAAACAATCCTTTCTCCCGAGCCTTAATGCAACACATTCATGCCCAGTGACCTAACATATGCAGGTGTCAATTCAATACAATCCTCTAAGGTATATGTTGTTCCTATATCAGAGCTAGTGATTGCAAGTATCAGGTCAACTAATGGACACTGTTCATTAGTGGTGTGGTGATGCTCTCTCTACTCTCCTGCTGGAGCTGTAATATCTAAAAGCTGAAAACCAGAAAAGAGAACGTAAAGTGAAGGAAGAAATCTGGAGTGGAAAACAGCATCCATGGCCTGCAGCTTGCATATTATGCTACAGCAAGATAGGGATAAGCTGGGAATTGAGAATGTCATCTGATAAGAAGACACCATCATTTTTAATGCTCTCTGTTATGTCAGACACCAATAGCTGTGTTACAGATGGCCCCTTGTGCAGATGTAACCATCCTTTATGCCCCATCAGTTCTGCTTTGCTCCAAGTGGTTGTGGGACATTTTGTTATGCAAAAGAGAGGGCAGAACATTAGTGATTTATTTTATACTACAGTAGATGTTATACATTCCTCAAATGAATTATTGGTCTGAAATCTGGATGTTAAGCTGCCAGCTTTGAAATGCGGTGAGGATGTTAGCCAGGAACTGTTGATGTAATGTACTATTGAGCAGTGTGTGACGTTGTTGGTAAAATAGTTGTGATGGTTTCAGATCAGATGCTCACTGACCTTGATCATTTGTGTGTGGCCATTAAGCTTTTTGTGGCATTATTACCAGGGTTTATTTTTTCTGGCTGCACTCTTCACAAGAATCCCCAGGGACTCTCATTCCTTCCACAAGGTGATCCTTGAGTGCTTCCTCCTTTCCATTGAAATGTGACTTCCATTCACCTGTCCGCCTCCATGACTAAAGCCTCCAGCTCCACATCTGTGAATGTATGAATCCTCTCTTTCCATGGTGTTCCCATTGTCCATTTCCTGCATGGAACTAGTGAACTTCCACTTAGTGGATCATTTAAAAAGGACAGAATGCCTGTAACTGCTGACTGCCCTGCTGGCTGCATCAGTTGAAATGAGTGTATATTGCTTAACTATGAGCTCTTATGGATCAGTTGTAGTCTCCACACCTCTGGACTAGAAGGTGCAGGTTCAGGTCCCACCTGCTCCAAAGGTGTGTCATAATATATCTGAACAAGTCAATTAAAAATATCTACACTGCTCGGTGTCCTGTTGAACACTAACGCAAAAAATTTACCAAGACAATCTCTTAGCACTTGGCGTGCACACATATGCAGCTAAATACAGAAACGCAGAAGTTACTGTTAGTCCTCTGCAGAATGTGCCATCATAGTGTTCACCAAGGAACTACTGCAGAAATCATAGTCAAGCCATGAACAATACTAATTACCCACTGGATTAAAAAAAGCAATTAAGAATAGATACATTTTTAATTAAGTTATAAGTATTTCTGAAGCATCCCTCTGGCCCTGAAACATAAATTTAATGATGTGGAGCCTCACTATCTCAGAGGAAAGTTAATTGTTGCTGATTTTTAACTCATAACACTAAATTCGTTTTTCTATTTTGTGTTTTTCTATTTAACTTTTCCCTCAAATCCCATGAGTATGTCTGAATCACTACTTCATTTTCTGTACAATCATTTAAGTATAATTTATATTTCCTGTTCTTTACTTCCAGCTTTGCCATCAGTAAGGATTCTTCAAACTGACTTATTGATAAGTTTCCCCATCACTTGCCTTGCTGAGAAAACATAGATTCTCCCTTAGTTGGTGCCAACTTCAAACTGACACTGGGAAGAAAGTTTCTGCACTCCAGAGCTTGTTAAAACTTTGGGGGCACCTTTTATTGAGGGGAATGGTGAGTGCTTAGACTTATTTCCACAGATTTCATGAAGTTCTCAATTATCAATCAAAATGTGAATTGAAAGTCCTTTGCATATCTTATTACCTCAAACGCCATAACGAGAGAAATATTTTAAAAAACTTACAATACACTTTTATAAAATTGCGAGTTCCCAGCAGCTGCTTCTGAATAAAGAATAAGCTATTCCCTTGTGAAAACAGAAATGAACCAGTATTCAACCCACCATAATAAAGTCTGGCATTTCAATTAAAATACACACAAGGTCACAGTTGAGAGCGGAAGCTGCCGTTTGCAACCCTATCCATACAATATCTGCCATTTACTGATCTTAAACTTCATCCTGCAATAAAATCTCATTCAATAATGTACCTGATTTTAATCATCAGGAGGTTACTTTCCACTTTAAAACACCTCTGAGACATTGTTTTCCCAATCCTTCTAATGGTGAAATCTGAATGTAACTGGTTCCACTACCACTGTATATATACCACACTATAACTAGTATGTGTTATTTCTTGAGTGACAAAAGAATTACATTGTGTCTCACATTTCAAACAGAGACAAATCAAATGTTTAGTTTAACTTAAACATATTTTTGAGATCTTTAATTTATTGTAATATGCCTGTTCATCATCCAGAAATTGCACTGCGAATACCTGGGGGTGTATTTCCTATAAAGATATCTGCCAAGGAAAGGAAGATGTTGCTATTACATTTTATCAACATCAATACAAAAAACATGAATAAAATCATGTAAATTTCAGGAATGTATTTAGATAGTTTCAGATGATACATTAGCCACAACAATACAATATCCAATGAAAAATCAACAGAAACCAGAGGCTCCAAAAACTCTGGAAAAAAAAATCCCAGAATCCATCAGAAAAAACAAACTTTGATTATTCAGTCACTATCAACTCAGGACCTTAATCATAAAGCAGCCATTTAACCAAATACAACTGCAGAAAATACCTCTAAATTTTCTGAACACCGCAAGGTTGAAATGCACTTTAACTTTTTCTAGATACTTCAAACCAGTTCCATCATTGATAGGCAACAAAAATCATAGAATCCCTACAGTGTGGAAACAGGCCATTTGGCCCTTCGAGTCTGCACCAACCCTCTGAACAGCATCCCACTCAGACCTGTTCCCACATCCTAACCATGCCTAAGCCATCTAGCCTGAACGTCCTTGGACACTATGGAACAATTTAGCATGGCCAAATCCACCTTAACCGCTCATCTTTGGACTGCAGGAGGAACCCACACAGACACAGGAGAATATGAACTCCACACAACTATCACCCAAAGCTAGAATCAAATCCATGCCCCTGCCGCTGTGAGGCCATGGTGCTAATCACTGGGCTACCGTGCCAACCTAAAAATGTTTTGTGAGTTGTTACCTGTAAGGAAAAGTTCATCACAACAGAGTTGGTGCCATGGCAGTGTAGCACTTCAAACATCAGAGATTTATTCTTAAAATGCCCAGCAATATGAAGAAAGACCAGTAACAAGAGACGTTAAGTTAGGAAGCAAAAGTATGATTAATGAATTTTAAAGGGATTAGAAGAAGTGTTGAGGAAAGGCGATTAAATGAATGAGATTGTCACAGAAAGGGCACAGTGCATGAAAAATCATGCTGACATAAAAGAAAATTCTACTTAATGTAAGAAAGTAGAAGTCAAGACCAGGAGAAGCTTAAAAACCAATTTCAATCTAGTAAACAAAGTCAAGATGCAATCTAATGGGGAAGATATTGCCTGGAGAAGCTCTTCAACATCATTCAACAAAACACAATTCAAATGACACGTGGTAAAACCCCATGATAAGGTGCATCTTGATTTGATAAGGCTTATTTTCTTTATTCGTTCATGGGATGAGTGTGTTACTGATCAGGGCAGAATTTATTACCCATCCCTAATTTCCCAGAAGACAGTAAAGAGTCAACCATACTGTTGTGGGCCTGGGGTCACATCTAGGCCAGACCAGAGAAAGATGACAGATTTCCCTCTCTATAGGATGTTAGAGACCAGTTTCTTTTTAACGATAATTGATAACGGTTACATTTGTCATCTTTAGGCCATACTTTCATTCCAGATTTTTATTGAATTCAAATTGCATCATCTGCTATGGTGAGATTTGAATACATGACTCCTGTAATACTAGTGCAGCGATAAATTATTAAAGTTTTACAGGAAAGGTTAGCAATTAATCTGAATGCTATAGCGATTCAGCCTAAACCCAGCGAAAAGCTATAAAAGTCAACTGAAAAGTACCAAATGAGAACCCATTATGCCGGAATAGGAAGATGTATGGACTGCTGTCCCTCAAGGTTTAGTACTAGGACCATGGCTGTTTCCAATTTACATTAATTATCTAGATTTTAAAAATTAATGGTTAAATTTGCAATTTTTAACAAACCAGATGTAGGGGTGTCATCTAGAAATTACGGGATAGACAAATGTAAGTCAGATGAAGTAATGAACAAACTTCATATTGCTCTACTCAGACCACACCATGAATCCTGCATCCAAAACTGTTCACTAAGGAGCAACAGATGCATTCAAGTGCAGACAAGTGACAAAAGGCTAATTATCAGGGCCATTGTTAAATGTAATAAATGAAGAATGGGGAAACCTGCGCTTCCCATTCCCAAATAAAACCATGGGAAAAGAACTAGGGAACACAATCAAACTAGAGAAAGATGCTTTTAAGGCAATTGTCAGAAAATTCATCTCACAAAGAATGTGGTATAATTTTCAATATTGGAAATATAAACTTTAGAGTAGGGCTTCTGAGATGGAAGAAATATATGTACCAAATTATAGAACCCAGAACATAGAACAGTACAGCACAGTACGAGCCCTTTGGCCCACGATGTTGTGCCAACCTATTATCCTATTCTAAGATCAAACTACCTTGCGTACCTTACATTTTACTATCATCCAAGAGTCGCTTAAATGTCCCTAATGTATCTGACTCCACTACCACCACCGGCAGCACATTCCACGGACCCACCACTCTCTGTGTAAAGAACCTACCTCTGACATCTCCCTTATACCTTCCTCCAACCACCTTCAGCCTAAAAAATTATCTTCCACATCTATAATTATCTTGTGACCTTGTGAGCAGATGGAATGGGGAATAAGCAATGATACAGAGTTGTGGGCACTGAAGACTGTGCGGAATCTTATCATTGGGGACGATCAGTCATGTACAAGGAAACAAAGATGGTCAGGGGTTTGAAAACAGGAGCAGGGCTTTGAAACTGGTAGGTGAGGGACAAACAAACAGTGGATGGGGTAATAGAAAATAATGAGCAAATGTACATAATGATTTATGATGGAGGAACTTGCCACAATGAAGGCAGATATTAGTGTTCATTAGAGAAAAAACAGAGGTTATAGATTAGGAATGTTCCACTGCATTCAGAAATTGGCCAAAAGCAGGCCTTATCCCTTCATTGATCTTCTACCAACTTCAATCCACACCCACACATCTGCCCACCCTCCATTCACATAGCTCATAAATTGTTATTGAAATATTGTCACCTGAAGGTCAAATACTTAGTGATCTCCCAACTTCTGACAGTTCTGACAGTTATCCACAACAGTCTCTGATCCTGTGTGGTGAGAGCATAACAACTTATGACAGACATTCTTCATGTTGCAGCTTGAGTTGGAACCTCTCAGAAGAAAGATTTCAAAGCATAATTTTAAAGCTCCTTTGACCATGAGTATTTCTTGAACAGAACAAAATGTTTGGGGGAAATGGATCTCAGTCTAACGTCTACAGATGTTTTCTTTTTCCCAGACTGAATTCAGTTGAGATGAATCATTTTCCCAATGAGGAATGTAATTTGTCATCACAAGAATGGGCTTGGAATAGAAAAATATCTGTTGATGATGGCATCATGCAGCTTGGGGCAGGGTGGGTATTAGCTGTTTCCTCCCAGAGGTGGTGATCAAATGGAACTGGATTTTCACCCACTCCTCCCACTTAATGACAATGCTGACCCAGTTTTCTGGATTTTGTCTCCTCCATTATGGGCAATGAGTCTTGGAACATAATTCCATCTACAAACAAAGAGCCTGAGATGAATGGTAAGGATACCACCAACAGTATCCCATTCTTTACTCCACTCTCTCTAAAAGTTCCAAGAGGCAAGAGGAATCCATTTTGAGCCCAGCCACTGCCCCTTTGCTTTCTTGCACATATGATTGGCAGGGAAAGATTGATCAGTAACAATCCTTGTGCAGCAGCAAGTGGGACCTGAAAGTCTGGTGATGCAGCACTGCTGTACGTAATAGTCAAATATTCGATCAGTGTTGGATAGAATGATGAGGAAGAATTCAGCCTAAAGAAGTATTAGCATTTAAGCCTGGTTGAAACCAGTACAACAAAGTCATGTAATGACATCATATCACTGTGTACATTGTAATTTCAGCAGCAAAGCTGTACACATTGATTCATTTGTAAGGAGAGTTTTCCCCCAGATAACGTTTTACATAGAACTTTGTTTCAGAAGTGTACAAGTTCATACACAAAATTAGTCACTTGCTAAACCAAGAGTTTCGAATAATACTACTTGTAGGAAGTAGTTGGCTGGCCACCAAAACCCAATAAAATATCCCCAGAGCTTTCTGTCTGACCAGAAATCACAGAGGTCAGACTGAGTCACCTAATTTTATTACCTCAGCATGTGCCTTTGATCATGTAGTTTCTTTTGTCTTCACCATTGTGTCTTCCCATGCCACATTAATTTTTTTGGTCAACTGGAGCCAATTGTTCGGTATGATTTGTGACTGAGGTGGACGGGACAGCTGGCTTTTTATTGTCAATGTAGCAACTGTTTAACTATAATATATTTCTTTTCATATATAATACAGGAAGAGACTAACCTGACTTTTTTAAAAAATGGACACACTGTCCGACAAAATGGCTGTCAGAAGTCACATGACTCCTTATTGATTCACAATCAACAAAGCAGACAGACTGGTGTGTCATTGCAACATCAAAAACAAAGGGAGACTATTAACATTGAAATAACTCCTGGACACTAAACAAGTCCTTCTAAAGATGTGAGGATTTGATGGTTCTCAGCAAAACAGGAGACTGAAAAGACTTCACAGGGAATTCCAACACAATTCACTTTGCCTCGTGGTACAATGATTTATCAAAAGTTCATAGCAAACATCTTAAATGTTGATCTTTACAAGACAGGCTGTAAAATATCATTTTAAACAGAACTCTAAAAATAACTCTAAGAGACTTCATAGAGAAAGAGTTTCCAGCCAAAGGGACCACAAGAAGAAAGGCAACCCAGCTATATGACTGGAATAAAAGCAGAAGGTACTGGAGAAACTCAGCAGATCTTGCAAAACCTATGCAGAGGGAGAAACAAAATTAATGTTTTGAGTCCAATGACTTTCATTTAGAACACTTGAATAGTTAAAGGAATGCCGTACAGACCCAGGCTACAAAGGGTCACAACCAGATGTACTACCAAACTGAAGTGAAGCAGCCTACATATCTTCCCTGAAACCATTCTGCTCAACCCACTGGTGAGAGAAGCCTCCAACTATTCATTTATGGAAACTATTACAGCTGCTGAATTCTGACCTCCTTACCATGGAGAAAGAATCCTTCGACAAGTTACAGATGTGCAACAATAACAAACTGATTTTCCTTCATCTTCATATTACTCATACTTACTTTTAATCTTTTTAAGTACATTATATCTATTAACAGAACTACTCTGTTTTACTTAATAACTTTCAAAATGAATGTGTAATAAACTAAACTTTATCTTTTTTAAGACATAGTACTTTCTATGTTTAGTTTTAAATCATTCACTTAACAAACTAAGAAGGGGTTCAATGAGCATACAAATTTGCAATTCATGGACCAATCTGAGGACCTGCCTGTTGTGATCCTGATAGTCTGTATGAGTCTTGTGGGACTGAAATGGTTGTCATTGCTGTCAGCCATACAAAGAACGAAGAACAAAGAAAATTACAGCACAGGAACAGGCCCTTCGGCCCTCTAGGCCTGCACCGATCCAGATCCTCTATCTAAACCTGTCACTTATTTTCCAAAGATCTGTATCCCTCTGCGCCCTGCCCATTCATGTATCTGTCTAGATACATCTTAAATGACGCTATCGTGCCCGCCTCTACCACCTCTGCTGGCAACGCATTCCAGGCACCCACCACCCTCTGCATGAAGAACTTTCCATGCATATCTCCCTTAAACTTTTTCCCTCTCACCTTGAAATCGTGACCCCTAGTAATTGAGGTTCCCAACTCTAGGAAAAAGCTTCTTACTATCCACCCTGTCTCTACCTCTCATGATTTTGTAAACCTCAATCAGGTCCCCCATGGTCCTGAGAAAAATTAACTGTAAGTTGTATCTCCAATTCAGATGATCCAGAAATGACTTTTTTTTCTGCAAATGTGAAGCAGCAAGCTCAGACATCTGACAGAAACTTACCAGACCTAGATGTTTGGATAACGCTACATCCAGTAACATGCTGCCTATAGTGGGTGGTTGGCTCATTCTCTGGGGAAGTGACTGGATAGAAGACAAATTGAATAGTTGCAATCAGCATTAAGAGATCTCCCAATTCATGTTCCTCTCAATCCAGAGGCTTAAACTTTCCTTGCTGCAATGTCAGTCAACTTTGAGAAACCGAACAAAACCTGAGCAATTTCCTTCATGTGAGTATTTTTGGTTGCCTTACTGAGTTCTCCACAGATTATTTCAGGAAGAAGAACCTCCTCTTGGTTATGATGTTTAAGCTGGTGATGAATTAATTCAACATATGAGACATGTCAAACACAATTCTGGGAGATTGGCACCAACACCCCTACTTAGGTTTACCGCTCCAATCCCACTTTTGTCTGAAAGTGGAGCCAATGACATCTGTGTCCTGAAGTTCCTCAATCAAGATTTTACACCTTCCGCACCTCTGATCAAAAATGTTATCATTCAGCATTTTTCTTCATTTCTCATTCCTTCTAGAATCATGGGCACAGTTTACAACCTTTCTTAGCTCTTCTTCATTACAGTCTGAATCTCCTGGGTACTTCTCCCTGGCTTGATGATTGGACATGATGAAATAAATGGCAATTTGGTGATGGTGTGCAGGCAGAACAGATGTCAGAATGGGGGAAATGCTGTAGCCTGAGTTTACGTGCTCTGTAAGCTTCATTTTTTCTGGATGGAGTACAAATTACTGAAATTAATATTAGGCCATTTGACAGTGATCTGAAATTAAATTTTCAGAGTGCAATAAAATCACAATGGGCTAACTAAATCCTAAGAAATCAGCATTATTTCATCTATAAAAATCTGGAATAAAACCTGTTGTAATAGCAACCCAAACTCTTTCTACCATGAGGCATCTTGCGATAGAAGGTGTTTTCAACTCGGGTTGAAGATGTGGGGAGTTGGGGAAGGTAGTAGATTTGCATATGTTTGTCATTCTTACTCTTATTATTTTCTCTCTTTAGCAATATTGTTACAACCAGGTGAGGAGAGATGATGAACTCCTCTTGATTTAATACTTCTTGGTCAATTGCACAATTGTTTTTACTACGTGGATATCACACTTCAATTAATCTTAGTTAACCAGTTCATAAATGCAGGGGAGCTAATTCCACTGTTTTCTTGAGTGAAAGAGCATAGAGTTTTATTACCTACTAAAGCCCAAGAAAAATAGCAAAATGCAAAGCCAAACACAGACACACAGATAAAGGTAATAAGTTTTTAAGCAAAATGGGGGAGGATATCTAAACAGACAAGAAGGTAGATGGAGTTTAATAGAATCATGGAATCCCTACAGTGCAGGAGCAGGCCATTCGGCCTATCAAGTCCACACCAAGCCTCTGAAGACCATACCTACCCCCCCCCCATCTTTTCACTATAACCCTGCATTTCCCATGGCTAACACACCTAACCTACACATCTCTGGACACTATGGGCAATTTGGTATGATGAATCCACCTAACCCGCACATCTTTGATCTGTGAGAGGAAGACAGAGCACTTGGAGCAAATCCACTTAGACTAGGAAGAACATACAAACTCCACACACACTCACCTGAGGGTGGAATCAAATCCAGGTCCCTGGAACTATGAGGCAGCAGTGCTAACCTCTGAGCCACCGTGCTGCCCCAGGTTAAAGTTTTCAGGTTAATATTTTCAGCATCTTTGAGTTGCAAGGGTGAAACAAGTCAAATGGATTAGCTGTCCCCCGTTTCCTCAGGAATGGTGAAGTTTGCAGATAATCTTGACTTTTCAGTGAACGGTGGTTTTTCCAAGTTGCTTTTTTACCAATAGTGGCTTCTGAGATTGAGAAAAAGAGTGAGGAAAAGAGGAACTTTCAGTATCCTTGTTGTTGTCAGTCCATAAGGCTTTCTCCTCCTTTGTTGCTGAAAAGGAAGCTATTGAAACATGATTCATTTGTAAACTCTAAATTGCGTTTCATTGTCTTTTACAAACTGAACATTTCATATTCCATAAACTTATATCTCCCAATATGTGAATTAATCATGAAAGTGTGAGTAAATCAAAAGATGTGAATTTCTTGATGCCTCACTGAGTTTCAGTGTCTCTTGATTAAAGTGGCAATTCCGATGCAGCTACTTTCACATATTCTAAGTGGGGTGCCTTGGTTTGTCAGGTGATCACAGCAGCCATGGTAGGTCATTACTGTCCTTTAAAAAAAAACACTTCTAGTCAAGTAAAGCCACAATATTAAAGTCAAATGATGGAAGTTGAATATTGGGAGCATATTTTCACTACGATCAGAACAATATTCATGATATTCTTTTATTTCTACATTGTATGTGGGTATCACTGGCCAGGCCACATTTATTGCCTATCTGTAATTAAACTTTAGAAGACGGTGCTGAGCTACATCTTGAACCCTGAAATCCCCGTGGTATAGTTGTGCCCATTGTAAGGAAATGAGTTTAAGGATTTTGACCCAGTGACTGTGAATATCATTCTAAGTCAGGATGGTGTATAAAAGAAAGATTGCAGGCGGTGGTGTTTCCATGAGTCTGCTATTCCTGTATTTCTGTCTGCTAGAGGCTGTGGTTTTAAAAGGTGCATTTAAAGTATCTAAAAGATGCTACAGTGCCCTTTATGAATTTCACATTGTGCGCATTGGTGCTGAAGAGAGTTTGCATTAAGATGGGGGGGTGAGATGTCAGTCAAGTGGATGTTTCATCCCAGGTGGTTTCTAGCTTCTTGAGTATTTTAGTTCAGGCAATTGGGGAACTATCCGTCATATTTCTGGTTTGTGCCTTGTAAGTGGTGGACAGGCATTTGGAAGTCAGGAGGAGTTACTTGTTACAAAATTCCTAGCCTCTGACCTGTCCTTGTTGCCACATGTTCATAGTCCCCTGGCCCTGATGGTTTGCATCCCTGGTTCTTAGGAGAGGTAACCACAGAAATAATGGATACATTATTGTAATTTTCCAAAAATTGCTGAAATTCTGGAAGTGTACCAGAGGATGAGAAAACTGCCAATGTGACACCTCTATTTAAGAAGGGAGGCACGCAAAAGGCAGGTGACTAAAAAACAATTAGCCTGACATCTATTGTTGGAAGGGTATTGAAGTCCACTATTAAGGAAGTAATAGAACATTTGGAAAATCGTAATCCAAACAAGCAGGGTCAGCATGGCTTCATGAAAGGGAAATCATGTCTGACGAATTCATTAAAGCTTTTCGAGGCAGTCTAAACCAGAATGGATAGCGGGACAAGTAGACGTGTTGTAGTTGGACTTCAAGAAAGCGTTCAACAAGGTAACTCACAAAAGGTTGTCATAAGAGAAGGGCACGCAGTATTGGAGGTATCATATTGGCATGGATAGAGAATTGGCTCATGGGCAGGAAACAGTGAGTGGAGATAAGGGGTTGTTTTTCAAGTTGGCAGCCTATGACCAGTGGAGTTCCACAGGGATCAGTGGTAAAAACACAACTATTTACAATGTATGTTAATGACTTGGAGGAAAGAAGTGAATGTACTGGAGCCAAACTTGTAGGCAATACAGAAATAAATGGAAAGGCAGCCTGCGAGAGAGATATGAGCAGTTTACAGAGAGATATTAATAGGTTAAGTGAATAGGCTAAAGTTGGTAAATGGAATATAATGTGGGCAAAAGCAAAGTTGTTAATTTTGGAAAGGAGAACAACAGAACAGAATATTATATAAATGGTGGGAAATTGCAGAAAGCTGCAACACACAGGGTCTAAGGGGAACCTGTGCCTTAACCACAGAAAGCTTGCACGCAGGTGCAGCAGGCAATCAGAAAGACGTATGGAATGCTGGCCCTTATTTCAAGTGGGTCGGAGTATAAGAGTAGGGAAGTCTTACAGCAACGGTACAAGGTACTGCTGAGACCACATCTGAAATACTTTGAGCAGTTTAATCCCCTTATACAAGGAAAGATATTTCATTGGAGACAGTTCAGAGAAAATTCACTAGGATGATCCCTAATATGGAGGGATTGTCTTTTGAGCTAAGGTTAAACAGGTTGGAACTCTATTCATTGTAAATCAGAAGAATTTGTGGTAATCTATTTGAAACATATAAGATTCTTAAAGGGCTCAACAGGGTAAATGCTGAGATGATGTTTTTCCTTATGGAAGAGTCGAGGCCTAAAAGGTATAATCTGAGAATTAAGGGACACTAATTTAAGACTGAGATGAGGAGGAATTTCTTCTCTCATAGGTTTTGAATCTATGGAATTCCTTACCACAGAGAGCTGTGCAGACAGAGACCTTGTGTATATTTAGGGCTAAGATAGTTAGATATCAGTGGGGGATTCAAGGGTTATAGGGAAGATGCAGAAAAGTGGATATGAGAAAAGTTGGATCAAGCATGATCCCATTGAATGGCAGAGCAGGCTTGAGGGGTCAAAGGACCTCCTCCTGTTCCAAGATCTTATGATCTTATATGGCTAATCCAAATCAATTTCTCATCAATGATAAACTCCTAGGATATTGACAGTGAAGGATTCAGGAATGAAAATCCCAGAGTAAGATTGTTAGATACTCTTGTTGGAGATGCTCACTGTTGGCACTTGTGTGTGAAAATGCTACTTGTCATTTATGACAAGCTGGATGTTGTCCCGGTCTTGCTTCAAATGTGCATGGGCTGCTTTCCCTCACTTTATTGATGTTTGAGAGTAGACTGATGGAGTGATAATTGGTCAGGTTGGAATTTTTAAAAGTTGCTCATGGGATGTGAACATCACTGGCTCACTTAATGCTCAGAGGGTAGTTAAGGATCAATGCATTACTATGAGTCTGGAGTTAAGTGTAGGCCAGACCAGATGAAGATGGCAGATTTCCATCTGTAAAGGACATTAGTGAGCCAGGTAGATTTTTACTATTTTGATTACATGGTCATTATTAGGCTAGCTTTTTATTGAATTCAGATTTCATCATCCGTCATTGTGGGATTCAAATCATGTGCCCAGAACAGTAATCTGGTGTTCTGGATGACTAGTGATGTGACAGTACCACTATGCTACCATCCTTCTTCTCTATCTTGCTTTTTAAGGACAGGACATAACTATTCAGTTTTCCACATTGCCAGATAGATTCCAGTGTTATAACTGTACTGTAAGGGCTTGGCTAAGGGCACAGCTAGTTTGGAGCATAAGTCTTGAATATTATTGTGAGAATGTTGCATCCAGGACTTTCAGCAGCTAGAAACCTCATAAGGAAGCTGAGATAGGTCATCACAAATGGTTACAAATGTTTCTGCCTTATCTTTGCTCTGATATGGTAGGCTCTTCCATCATTGATGATGAGGGTATTTGTGGAACCTCTTCCCCCATTAGTTGTTCGATTGTCATGCAGCATAAATTCAGCCCAATATTACATCAGTCTCATTCTGTTCACTTGTGAATTCAGAGGAGGACCCAGTAACTGGTCCCCCATTAGAAAACTCATGACTGTAAAACACAGGGAAATAATATTGATACCTTTAGTGTAGGCATGCACAAGAGGTGACCATGGTGTGAACTGGTAATTCACAATGTTCTGAAAAATCATAAAATATAAGCATTTCTTTCTGCTTTAAAATTCAATTGATCTCCTACTTGTTAAAACAAAATAAAACGAGATTGTCTTCATTCTGTAATAAATTGGCTTGAAACAATAGTAGCAATAATGAGGCCAGGCAAAGTTAGTTGGTCTACTAGCCTGATCTTTCAAGTTTTCCATCGATTTCCATACTATGATTATGGAAGCAATAGCCTTGTGTCCACTTTGCTGATAGGAATTAATCCAGTGTTTTTGAATTAAGAATAACTTCCGCAGCTTTCAATTTCATTGACCGTACTAGCAATTTGTTTATCAATTCTATCTGCCTTTTAATAACACTATTTGCATGGGTTCTTCTGAATAAATGTTTCAAATTTTTACTGTACCTCATTGCTTCCTTTGTGCATATTCTTTCCAAACGTTGTGTTCACTCTATATTTGAGATGAGTCGATGCTCCGTATTTACAAAATCATGAATCACAAATATACCTAGCCACACTAAAAAACAAGCAACAACAAAAATCAACATCCGCGGGCAAAAATCATGTATTCGCAATGTTTGTAACCACTTCCGCACTCGCAAATTTCATCGTTCATGGGGATTCTCTGAAACAAATCTCTTGCGGATATGGAGGAACAACTGAATATCAGTTCTGTTTCTATGGCCAGTCATCCTGGTGATAAATGCTTTCATTCTCCTAGAATTATTAGCTTTTGACCAATGTTTCAGATCTTCCCTTCCATAACACTTATTGTTTTATTAATTACCTACAGTATGCCTCTAATGGAAATTGTATAGGGTTGGAAGTCTTCTGCATGAGTGTTCTCTCTTGTTCATGTAGTTTCATTTCTTAATTTTGAGGTTATTCTTATTTAGAATTAGAATCCCTACATTGTGGAAACAGGCCCTTTGGCCCCACAAGTCCACACCGACCCTTGGAGCATCCCACCCAGACCCATCCCCCTATAACCCGCACACCCCTGAACACTATGGGCAATTTAGCATGGCCAATCCACCTAGCCTGCACATCTTTAGACTGTGAGAGGCAACCAGAGCACTTAGAGGAAACCCACGCAGACACAGGGAGAATGTGTAAACTCCGCACAGACAGTCACCTGGGGTTGGAATCGAACCCGGGTCCCTGGTGCTGTGAGGCTGCAGTGCTAACCACTGAGCCACCGGAAGTAGTCCTCACTTAATCATAATTTTTGGTTTCTATCCTTTCTTTACAGTCTTATTCATCTGCTCAGTGAAGTTCCAAAACCTAACATATGACAAGCAACACGAGATTTGAGACCCCCAATTAAGCTGGAGGCGTTTTGTTTCAATCCCTTTTAGGAGAGTTACCTTATTATCATCGGGTGCTCATGTTTACTATGCCTTGCAGTTCTACTTTTGCTCATTTTTAGTATTGAAAATGGATTAAACAATTTTACAGTTCTCATCTTTAGTCTGCATTTAAAATACTGAAAAATATTTAAAATATCTGCTGTGCTGTCACACTGTCTTCCTGACTTCCCACTGACAATCTCATGGAAAGTATTTCCCACATACATTTCCTTTTTGTATATGGTAAGTAGTGTAATTAGTTCACCTTTGATCTAGGCAACTTGTTCTTGTCAGAATGAATTAATCAGTACTTTATCCAAGTTCTGAATCAGAATGGTTCATATCCGAAATGTTATGTAAGCCATCAACTGAATACTAACAAATGAATTCTCAGTTTAGGTATTCGTATAATTGTGAGGTTTAGGATATTTTTATGATTTATGACAGTGTCTCCAAATTTAAGGTAAAAGAGAAGAGGTCATGTGTGACCTGACAGCATACCTTGGCTGTGTGATTGTTGAACTAAAGAGAGTTTAGGTTGCTTTACAGGGCAAAAGCATGCTTAGAGACAATAGCAGCAGCCTGTGTGGTAGTGGTAAATAAATAGTGTGTCTTCAAGGTCTTTGAAAATCGTAGAAGATGTCAGGTTGTAAATAGTTGTGTTTTAAACTGCCCATGTAATTCCAAAATGAAAGAATTGGATTCTCAATAGTGGCTAATCAATTGTCTACACCTAGATACAATGCCCAAGTGATGGACATCGCAACAGTGATGGCCTTTGAGATGGGAAAGGTACAGAAGAAGCCGTTTGGATATCGGGCTACAGGTTTCCCTTAAATATCACTGAATATCTCAAGATAAATTGTTCAGCAGAATCTCCACCCAAGAATGTGCTTAGGCATTCACATTCAGACTGCAAAGGCCAAATTCATGAGGTGTTAAAATGGAGCTGGAAGATTTGCCTAGCTATAGTTACAGGGTAAAGTCTCCTGAAAATGTTATATCATGAAACTGAGTTCTTGAGTTAAATGTTTTCAATCTGGGAAAAGAAATTATGTGAAATAAACCATTAGTAAGAATCATTTTAGCCTGTTTCTGAGTGAATTGAATGTCTGTTTGAAAAAAAAGTGTAATGGATACCTGAAAATGTCTTTGAGAAGTTTAATTTTGTAGTTTAAGTTCTAAGCTGCCTACAAAAATATTGATTAGTCAACAGAGCTTTTAGTCTGATGAAGGGTTTAGGCCCGAAACGTCAAGTTTTCCTGCTCCTGTGATGCTGCTTGACCTGCTGTGTTCATCCAGCCCCATGCTTGTTATCTCGGATTCTCCAGCATCTGCAGTACCTTTTATCTCAGAGCTTTTAGTCAGATTGTTACAATAAACATCTTAATACCTTGTATCTTGGCTTGTCATCTGTTCAGCCATTAATCTGAAGTTCAAATTTCTCTTTTCTAAGTCATTAGTTTTTATGTGGATCATAACAGTTTGTGACAATAATTATGTACCTTCAAGAATAACTTCTGCCCTGTTCTAATCACTTAATTAAGAAAATTACTGTTTTCTTATTTGTCAAAGTATCATTCTATTATGCCTCCTAATGTAGTAACAAATATAAATGCTTCAACTCAAAACTCAAAACTCAAAAACTCAAAACATTCACTTGACTCCCACTCAAATTCCTCCTCAATGACTCGATCCTCCAATGCCCCAATCACCCCTCCTGCCCATGCAACCACCCTCACTGGCTCCCTATCACCTCTCCCAGCCACTATAGCCTCTGACTCAAGGGCTACTTCCCCAAACTAACCCAACTACACCAACCCCCCAACCAACCTGACTAGCCTCCCTTCCGGACTCAACTAACGCTGACCAAACAACCTGCTCACCCAATACATACCTCACTTTATCCCTCTACAATTCCATCTACTTTCCATTCTATTCACCCACCAACTCATGCACTGATCACTGTACCCACTACCCACGCTACCACCCAACCCCCATTCTAGTTCATTAGCTCACATTTGCCCCCGTTCAGAGGAGTTGAGTCAATGTGTAATAGACTTCTGTAGAATTTCTTATTGCCCATATAATTTCTTTACCTTAACAATACACTGCTTTTTCCAAATGAACAGGGCATGCCCTCTTTTTGAGACAGGCCTTTTATTTCTCTTCAAATTGATTGGTTGAGAATAATTTACTCTTTTTGGCTGTAGAGAATTCAATGATATGGAGTTTCAGCAATCCTCAATTTCAATCATCAAGACTGGTGCTGGGGTAGAAAAATGGGAATGCTCCTAGGAAATTAGATTGAAGTACATTGTTGTTAAAAAAAAACAAGGTAGGACTTTACAGCTAACCTAGCTCATAAGTACTTCATGGTGACACTAGATGCCTAAAATGAAAACTATTCCATTTCCTAGCACCCTTAGCATAAAATTCAAATTGTAAAAAGCTATACTTTTATACCATAAATTTCTACTATATTTTATACTTTTAAATAATTAGTACATACATTATATATGGGAAATCACTGCAAAAATCACATCTTTGATCCATTTCTCTGTCAAAACTTCTCACCATCTGAATTCAATTAAGTATGCATTTGTAATCCATTTGTTTGAGTTGTGTTAATGACTTTATCTGAACACATGGAACATTACTGAAATATAGTTACAGATTAATTCAGTTTATAAATAATGTTGTGCTCAACTTTGGGATTCAGTATTACATTATTCTACTCACACAATCTCAAAACTATTCAATTGCTTTAAACAATCAACTTCCACTTCTTACAAAGCTACTGTAATATAATACAAATCAAAACTCATAGGATCCCTACAGTGTGGAAACAGGCCCTTTGGCCCAACAAGTTCACACTGACCCTTGGAGCATCCCACCCAGACCCATCCCCCTATAACCCTGAATGCTGTGGGCAATTTAGCTTAGCCAATCCACCTAGCCTGCACATCTTTGAAGTGTGGGAGGAAACCAGAGCAAACACAGGGAGAATGTGCAAACTCCACACAGATAGTCACCCAAGGGTGGAATTGAACCCCAGTCCCTTGTGCTGTGAGGCAGCAGTGCTAACCCACTGAGCCACCATGCCACCCCAAAAAAAGCTTTAAAATTCAAAAAATGTTTGCACACGTAAACCCTTCAAAACCTCAATAATTCTATGAAGTTTGAATAAGCCACCTTAACGTTAGTTTGTATAAAACTGTATGTGTTTAAGTAGATTAAGTTCAACATAATGGATTAGAATCATAGTGACACCTATTTTACCATAATGCTATTAGTATTAGAAATGAGAGTAAAACCAATGCTATATCTAGTTTTTATTATGTTTTGTTGAAAGTTTCTTCTTCCTAAAGCTCTTCCATTCAGTTAAGTACCTACCATCAATAAATTTAATTTTCATTATTTTCTATTCATAGTGATAAATATTAACAAACTTCTCTAAACAGTGCAATCACTTTTTCACAGCTTACTGCAATTTTTATTACTGCACAACAGTTGACAGGTATCTTCCAGCACTTATCGTATGTGCCTTTGGAGAAACGCATGCTATGTGGAACTCAAGTTCTTTTACCTTTAGTAAGTAATCACACAAACACTGTTACATAATCAATGGTTAACGGAAGCTCTAGAGTGTTTGCATGTTACAATATTAACTGATGTCAGTAAGCACTCAGTGAAAGAAAACTACTGTCATCAGAACTATATGGATCTTCATGCAATGCAATGGTATTTATAAAGAATAGATTCTATTTCTATATTAACTCTCACCAGAAAGTCAGCACAACTTTCCAGGAATTTCAGATGAAATTTTCTTTTTAATTTACTGCTCATAGCCAACCATTTTCCATGCATCCAATCGTTTTCTTTGTCCATTAAAGATGAAATGGCTAAAATTTACTTAACAGCTTTTTGTTAAAACCATTAGCCCATTCCATTGAGATCATCATCTTTAATGAGCCTATTTGTTAACCTAAAAAAAAGTTCAATTTTACACGAATTGACCTTACCATCTGCTTTATTGAGTTCCTATCTGAAAATCTAAAAACCATTCATAATATCCCTGGATTAAGTTACCAAGCTGCAGCACATTTTTGAAGAACATCCAACCATTAATTGCTGTTGATTCTATATGAACAGGATGTGTTTTTCATTCTCTGCCCCCATCAAACTTGCTGCAGCAATATATTTTAAAAATAAATAAATTCATATTCCACCAGCATGGTGGTGCATTACATTAGCTCTTCAAAGGTATCACGTTAGAATCCATAATCATCTAAGGAATGGACCTCAATTTAGCAATAACCAGGCAGGAAGACAAAGATTATAGAATGGTGTTGGAAGAGCTCTGAGATGGACTGGAGGGTAACTTCCAGCAGAAAAAATGATAGAAAGGTAGAAGACCAACGAAATATTGTGACAGCAGATAACTTGGCACCAAAAGAAATTGAAAATTAATTTGAAAGATGTAACAACATGAACTTTATAAAAACTTTTATAGTTGGATATGAATAAGCATCTAACAAGTAATGTGTGATAAAAGCCGTCAGTCTTTAGAACAGAAAATTAATCATTTTGGAAGTCATCAAATTAAATTGCACTGTCTAGTCCTCAACAAAAGTCATGAGTACATTTCTATAAAAGGAAATTGGGCAGGTTTCTAAAATAGGATTGTGTCTTTTAGTATAACTTATCATTAGGCTTATTACTAAGAATATTGCAAATAAGATAATTCAGTTACAACCCCTGTCTATTTGCATTTCAGAACACTAGCTTGTTCAAGAATTATGTGGAATGCTAATAAATGATGGATTAAAATGTATTGATCCAGAATATCATTATATTACAGTCTTGACTGAGTTTAACTACTTACAAAAACTATAAAGCATGTCCAAATGAGATTTGGATAATGTTGGTCATTTATTTCTTTATTTTCTCCCCATAGTTTATTATAACAAAAAATTGTACTTCTGTGAGAACATTATCAGCAGCCTGTGGAAAGTGAAAATTGGCATGCATTTAGAACTCATTGCAGTAATTGAAACTGTGCTTTTTTTCCAGAACAAGATAAATGTCCTTGATTATGTCTCACAATGACAGATTGCCCTGGAACACAACTTGTAAAGTGGTTAGCCATAAGCATTTTACATATGTGTTTTTGTAGATATTATTTGTTCTTTCAGTTTTGCAGGAGATTTTGATTTTTATATATAATATTCATTTTTGTACTAATGATAAATGTCAGGTTATAGTCTTAAGAGAGTACGCTGCTAGTTTTTACTTCATAACAGGCTAACCAAAGTACGTCAGGATATGTTCATAAAAGCACCAGTGTTTCTAATCAGGGAAACGAGCCTCTTGCTTCCAGAAGACTGATAAAGATCCATTAATGCACATGTTTGTTCATTGCGATAATTTAGAGCATATTCAAAAAGTGATTAATGTTAAAACAACAATCAAATTTGGAACAGTAAGAGATGGGTATCTTCCTTTCCTTGCAATTCTAACAGAACATTTTATGTGATTCACTGGAACTATTAGTCCCTGTTTTATTGATTCTATCCCATTTATCTCTATTAAAGCAAAATATCTGACATTAATGGCTTCACTGGATGAGCCCACTGGTGCAGCAAAAATCAAGATGAGAAAACATTCATTTCCCTAAGATGTAGACATAAAATTTGAAGTGATATTCACTGAACAAATATACTTAATAATTGCACACTCCACCAGCAAGATACTACTGTCCCTGGTAGCTTTTAATTCCTATTATTTTTGTTGGAAGCAGGAGGTTAGTTTTCCTGATTACAAGCATTAATGCTTAATTCTACTGCAGCTAATTACAGTACACATTGAAGGACTTGAGCTAACCCTTTATGTAAAATAAAATGAGCAGCGAACTAATGTAAAACTGTAAACTGTCACTTATCATTAATCCCTCCTCCAGTAAAGACAAACAAAAGGGTCAAAATAATATCAACACTACCAAACTGAACAAATAGTTATTCCTACACAATTTAAGATATAAACTTGAAATGTTCCATCAGCACAGGCAGCACAGTGGCTCAGTGGTTAGCTTTGCTGCCACAGAGTGCCAGGTACTCAGGTTTGATTCCAGCTTGGAGCAACTATCCGTGTAGAGTTTGCACATTCTTCCCGTGTCTGCATGAGCTTTCTCCGGGTTCTCAGGTTTCCTCCCAAAGTCCAAAGATGTGTAGGTGGATTGGCCACGCTAAATAGTCCGTAGTGTCCAGGGATGTGTAGGTTAGGTGTGTTAGCCATGGGAAATGCAGGGATAGGATAGAAAGATGGGTCTGGGTGAGATGCTCTTCAGGAGGTCTGTGTGGACTTGTTAGGCCAAATGGCCTGTTTCCACACCATGGGGATTCTATTAAAAAAAAGGATTTGGAAGTGCATCAGACAGAGGAAAAATCAAGAAACCACAAGCATAATGATCATGACCTTTTCATTACACCCATGTGATAATGTTTTGGTAAAACTCCAACCCAACATAAAATGTCATATAAATCCATAGAACCCCATCAACATTGAATAATAGAATTTTATAGCAAAGGGGGCCCTTTGGCCCATTGTGCTAAGGTCAAATAAATCCCTATTCTCCCAATTACTCCACTTTAAAAGAAAATCATCCACTTCCTTTTTATAAGTTATCTTCGACTCTGATTCCATATTGTATCTAACAGAGCATTCCTTGCCTAAATGGCTGATCCTTAACAAATGTTCATTAATTTCTCCTTTTTTTTGTGATGATCTTAAATTTTTGCCCTCTCGCTGCCAACTTCCCAGAGCATGGGAAATAGCATTCTTGTACTTACAATATTGGAGTACCTTTTTATTTTCTAGCACTTTTACCAAATTTCCTCTTAATGAAAACAGATCCAAGGAGAGAACTTTGGATGTGGAAACATATTCATAAATCACTTATTTAATCCATGTCCTTTACATTTTTCTGACATAGGGCACACAAAACTAAACACAATTCCCAACTACAGTGTAATGAGTTATTTGTATTACATTAGCATCATCACTTCTTCTGTGAACTTGATGCTCCTTTTTGTAAAATCTATGATCAAATTATTATGCTTGGATCAACCATCTTTCCCAATGAAAGATTAGCTGCCTGAACTTTTAAGTTGCTCTGCTACTTTTAAAGTTTTATCATTTAGCACATTTTTATCTCAGTTTCCTCCTAAAACGTATCATCTTCTCTATATTAAATTTTGTTCAGCGTCTATCTGCCCAAATTGCATAAAAGCCTGCTCATAATTAATCACATCTTTATTTTCCTGTCATTGGTGAACTTTGACTATGTAACTTTTATGTTCAATTCCGAATGGTGTAATTAGATTAAGAAAACCACTGGCTTAGATACCACAGCGAACATCTCTTGACTACCTTTTTTTTAAAATTACTAACTGTTATTCTCTGTCACATAACCATTTTGCCTTCCAGGCTGCCATATTTTCTATAATGTTACAAGTCCTTGTTTTATCAAATACCTGTGATATAGTTTAGTTTAAAAAAGACTTTGTTATTCTTTGCACAATATTTCCTTTCAATGCAGTTATTGAGCAAAGATTTATATTGAAATTTAAAGATCCAAATTACTTTCTACAAATGTGTGCTAGCTATCTTTAATAACTCATGTCTTTCTAAGTGTTAACTTGATCCCATGTTACGGCCTGTAGACACATATCCACTACCAGTATCCACAGTTACAAGATTTTTTTCCTTTCTCCCTTTTTAAATGATGTGTTACATTGGCACCCTTCCAGTCCTCAGCCACAAATCTTATTTCCAAAAAAAATTTGAAAGATTGTGGTCGAAGTCTCCTCAAAATTTTGGGATACATGCCATCTGAACTGAATATATATTCCATCATTTGTTGAGTGTTATTTTTGAGACAAGTGCTTACTTTATTTCTTGAGATTTAGTGCTTATATATAAGTATATTACTCAATTTCAATACAGCATATTCATATGATATAAATGCATATTCTCTTGTGAATTGGCAAAGAAATGGATGCCACCACCCAAGGGTAGCTAGAGCCTCTCACTATACAGAGCATGAAGTATTGTGTGAATTATTTATCTACAGTATTTCTGAAGCACTTGGAAAGAAAATGGCTGCAGTAACTTTTTATGTATTTGTATCCTCATTACTGTAATGAATGAACTGAGGGTTACCAAGCTTCAGACGCAGATACATGATTGTCAGAAAAATATGTACATTTATTTTATCTATCACGACCTCAGGACGACTCCAATTGCTCTACTGCGATTACGAAGTAACTCATGAGTGTAGTCACTGCTGAGAAGGACCCACAAAGAAATTCGCCAGGCGTGTCCCAAAGCGCAATCATTGCAGTAATTGCTAATAGGGTTTTATCCACCAAATCTGCTTTCTCAACCTGCAGATAGAGGACAAAACCTTGCAATGCGTCAACAGTTCATGAAAATATTGAATGTACTTACATTTGAAGTTTGACGACTCCCATTTCCACCAGAATACCTCCCAATTTAAATACGGGTAGAGGCCTGTTTTACTTTGAGGGTAAAATAATCTTTCTGGGAAATAACTCGAGCTACGTAACTCAAGAGAACGAAACCCCTACTGATCATCAATTTACATGGATCAAGTTGATTTATTTCCCAGAGAACCTTTTCTTGTCTAGTTGTCTGGATTTTGACCTGCAAACTCAGCAGTGCAAGGAACTTGTAGACTGTCAGTAAATACATGATACAATTCATCATCATTACATGAAAATGCTTGCAAAGTCTTGCCATTTATGGACTGGACAATATCCTTCCATTAAATAGGAACATTTGAATAATTATATCCAGTAATGCAATTCTCCGGGTGAAAGATTGCCTTTGATTTGAAGGCATATATCTATTTGGAAGACAAAAGCCCCGCTTTTGGCAATGAATTAGTATTTTTAAATCTACAGACCCACCATCTGAACAGATGCAAGACAAGTCGCTGAAATATTTTAAAATTGCTTGCACAATTTCCCAAACGAGAACGCACTGATCAATAATGAGTGGAGAAATAACAGAACCAGATGTTCACTGTCAGAAAAAAACACGAATTATTTGCTTGCAGAGAAAGCGTTTCTCGTGGCGAATTTACGTTTGTAATGAGGTCTTTCCTGGTCCATTGTCAAGCATGACAGGTTTTCTGACTGCGTGCGCTTGTTACACGCCGGGAATGTTCGATAAACATAACAAGTTTGTCAAAAACTAAGGATTGTTTCATCAACGTCATTCGGCAATTCGATACCAAAGAACGTGAGAGATGCTGGTGTTTTTATTTGGAGAATACTAGAATTATGGTGGTTGGAAAATGAAATATTCGATTTAAAGAGAGATTAACAGTGTGAAATGGCTAAGTGTACCGCTGCACTTCGCAAAGAGGACGCTGGGCATTGAAATCTCCACAAATTCATGAATTGCAAACTGATTTTACAATATCTGCTTTATAAATCGACGTTGATGGATATTTCTAGACCGGATACAAGTACCTTCTTCCAAAATGTAGCAGATGAAATTGCTGAGAGTTGTAACAGCTTAAAAGAGCAAAGACCCAACTCAGTCGGGCCGATACCTTAGCGGGCTTTGCTTTCCATCGGGCTACCTGAGGTGAAATTCCAGTAAGACAAATAAGGGAAATAGATGGACTGATGGCTGCGAATCCACACTCCTGTACCCGGGACGCCGCTCTATTTTGAAGCATCAGAATATAAAGGTGGTCTTTAATAGCGTAATCCTTCATTCGGTTAATGTCTCCCTATCTCCAAATCAGTGAAAGGGAAACAGCTTTCAAGTACAACGACAAACGCGTCCCGTTTATTCCTCAAAACTGAGCGAGGGTGTTAAGAATAAATCAAGATAGCATCTCAGAAGTCTGCCAGAACAGGTGCTGGGCACCTCTAAAACCGACAGAAATCGTCACCCCCTCCCTCCCACCGACGTTCAAATTAACTTACTGAGGGATGACCCGTGTGACCACCCAGTCCTCCAAATAACGGCATTTCCCACCTACAGGAGACGGGATTTATTTTCCTCTGAATCTTGAATGTTAAACTATTTAACAGGAGATGCGAACTAAAAGAAAATCCATTAATAAGCGTGTATGAGTGAATTGGATGGCATGGATTAACCCTAGGAAACAATTACGAACAATACTGAGTTAATGAAAGCTTTATCTGAAACAAACATAAGTTACTATATGGGAATAGACAAACAATAACACATTTCGAACTATCGCAGTTTTATTTCCAACATTGAAAATAACTCTCCTCATAAATAGCCATTAAACATTAAGGGGTGGCATAACGATTAAGGTTACTCAATGAACTCTGATCAAAAACGGTTCCATAGTCAGACCACCAAAAGCATACAACATAATACACTAGATTAAAGTTATCCACGGTTAAATTAATTGCAATGACATTTTTTTACTGGCCTGGGTTACATCTATTTTTGCAACATTGTACCGTTATAATTAAAAAAAATCCACCTTGAAATGTACAGCACTTAAGAGATGTTCAATGCATCGCTATAATGACACGCTGCCAGAAACTGGAGTTGGTGCAGTACCACAGAGACAAATATTGCCCTAACGAAATAGTCATCAAGTGGAGTTACCATATTTCCCACGTATGCAAGTTCTACTCTAACCCGACACGAGAAAAAAAAATCTCCTGCTTCTTGGGAACGAACGCAACACAAACTATAAACCAATTCAACCCCACCCCGCAAAGAACCCTACCGTTTTAGTACATGGGAATGGTGCGGTGCACAAGTGCTGTTTGTAACAGTTTTACAACTTAGGTCAGTGCAACATTCCAGGGAACTGAACCACCCCCCTAGCCCCAAACAATTCGGGGTTTGGAGGAAGACACACATCCTACAAACATTAGCAATGTCCACTTTGCGCGACATTCCACGGATTTACAAAGGAAAACCAATTGGACATGTTAGATGAATACAATTGCAGCAAATCCGTTAAAATGCAGATTTAGACAAATCTAATCTAGATATAACTGTAAATAAATACAATTTAAATCGCTGATTGTAGACGTATATACAAAGTTGGAATATTAGACACCAATAAACCTTAGTTTGCCCGTAATATATAGTTTACCATACCAGCAAGTCCTCCCATTTTCGACCTGCAGTTATATATTTATTATCTTGGAAACTAAAATATTGCAATGGAAGATGTTCTCTAATGTCCATCTGTGCTAAAACTCTCCCAGTCTGAGCATTCAGTGTGGACTTAACTGGTTTAAATACACAGAAACCAGACTGCCACCACAGCGAATATTTTCCGCAAAATAAATACATGGCAAGCCAGGACTTAATGCTTTTAAATATTAGAAAGCGACACAGGAACCCAGGAAACTTCTGTCAAGTTTACATCTCGGGGCAGCCAATGGATGATCGTCAGCAACGTTGGCTTTTTAGTGAATTTTCTGAAATGCAAAAATAGATTGACATATTTATATTCGAAATTTGTTCCCTTCTAGGTTGGGGGGGGGGGGAAGAGTGCAGCCCCTCTCTTTAAAGAGCAAGTGTGTTCAGGGCGTTCACATTGCTTCCGTGCTCAGATCTCAGGGATTTATCTCCCAAATAGTCAACACCAATCATTCCCACTGGACCAATCTGCACTTGGAGAGAATTCAAGGCGGGGCGCTGATGAGTGCACGTTGAGATAAAAGCCCTGTTTCTAGGTTTGTTTCTGACCACGTTCAGTGATGATCAGAGTCTTTAGATGTTCGACAAATGAGCAGACCCGTCTCCCATTGCTTTCTCCTTCCATGTTAGTCAGTGTTTGGCGCTAAATGCATTTAAATGGGTCTTCTTTAAAGCTTAAAGTTCACGTAGTTTTGCAGTTGGCTTTTGGTTTGATCATTTTGCTTTTCATTAGCTGAAATATTAAGAGGCAGTCCGCGCGTTGCAGCCCAATTCCTAGGAGGGTCGAATTTCTCAAGGTCTCTCTTTCTCTCTGTAGCTACAGGGTTTTTTGTTGTTTAGAGGGGGAGGGGTATTGGTTATTTGCAGACAAACTGATCGACCACCTCTGTGCACTTTTTGCACTTGACATAGCAGCACCAGTGGAATTTGCAGTGGCAGCGCTCGGTGCGAACCGTCTTGAATTGGTCATAACCCCGACCACAACACATCAGCGCACAGCCGTCCATGCCCTCGGAGGTCTTGTTGCACAGGCGGCCTTGTGTGCCCAGGGAGCCGGTGCTTTCGTTGCGGACACAGTAGTCGGGGCTCTGGTCGACATAGACCAGGTCTAGAGCGGTGGGCGGGTTGAACCGGCTATTCACCTGAACCAGTTTGCCGCGGCCATTCAGCCTCATGGCGGTGGCACTGTCGTATTTCTCCTTGAGCGCATCGCCCACTTTGCGGAAGTCAGCTAACTGTAACCAACAGGTCTTCAGGCTGCAAGAACCCGACACCCCGTGGCACTTGCAGGCCACATCCGCCAGGTTATAGACCATCTGGAAGAAACAGCAGAGAGGAAGGGGTCAAAGAAAGAACAGGGTTCCGGTAACAGTTCGCTTCCATGGCTTCATTACCCCCAATCTCCCCCCACCCCACCGACCGCTAAACACCGCCCCACCCACCAGACTGAAACACCTCCAATCTACATCCCCCAGACTCTCACCTCCCACCTGCCCACCCCACTCAAGGGTACCCAACTGTATCAGCACCACATGCTCAGCAGTTCAATTCATGCTGAATTTTGTTGGGGGATGGTAGGGGGGACATCCTGCTTGACCACCGTCCGACGCAGGAAAAAAGTGACATGCCAGTTGACCCCAATCAAACAAGATCACAGATTTCCCACAGCAATTCCAAATTGTAGGTGTTATAAGCAGAAAGTGGGACTTCTGCCCCTCCGTGGGAGGAAACGATATCTCCAGGAGCCACTAGCACAACCGCCTGGCCTGCAGCCATCACAGTCCCAGAAGCTCCAAACCTGCTCCCCCTCCCCCCCACAAAACACACATACACACACACACACACAAAGCCCAGAACTCTGACTGAAGGCAGCTGTAGCACCATGATCCAATTAAGTCATGGGTTTTGTGTGGGGCAACATCAGTGATCCTTGGAGAGAAGGGGGTAGAGGAGGCAGGTTTTGGTGATAGAGGTGGATGAGTACCCTGAGGTGGTGCACAGGGCAGCCCTTGAAGCACAACGTTCTTTTCCACTTTTTAAAGCAATCTGGTTGAAAAGGCATACCCACTCCAGCTGGCCTGCCCATGCCCAAAGATGGTTTGATTAAGAATATAAACATAATATGTGGATCAATTTGCTTGTTAACAAACCCAAACAGCATTAGTTACTTTTTTTCAAGAATGATGTCTGTCAACTGTTTTGTGGGCAATGGGTCAGGGTGAGCTGGAAAGCAGTGGACTAACCGTCTATCATATTTTACGTACTGCACTTCCACCCCCTGGCCAAAAACAGACCGGGCAGAGGACTGTAAAATTCAGCCCCTGAGAAACATACTCCCAACCTAAAATTCCTACTTAGTCTCTGTCACCTTGGGCCGACTGACTCTCAGACAGACCCAGTTCTGCAGGTGATAGGTATTTAAAATTCCCAGAATCCTCTGAAAACTGAATTCAAATTCTGCAATTCTGACTGACACATACTGTCATAGGTTTTATCTATGGCCCAGTATTTGGCACCCTCTAGATGTCCAATATCTCATTCAGTATTCACAGAGCAAAAAGTTATGGAAATTTCTTTATTGCAGTAACACTGATAGTGTTTTTTTAAAAATGCTTTGATTAGTATTCCAGATAGTTGACTAAACCTATTAACTAATTTGTCACAATTGCTGCCATGGATGTAAATAATTTCTTCTAGAAAATACTGCATGAACTTTAAATCTGAAGGGAAGAAATCTATTAATACTAGCTCTTCAAATCAGAATCTCCAACATGTTTTGATACTTAAACAGAATCTATATTGGCTGTGTTGATTATTTCTGTACATAGCCATCAACTCAAGATTTAAACACGTCCAAATACACAATTACCTAAAGGCACTGCAGTGAAAAGCATTTGGAAATATAGGTCCAAAAGTTTGAAATATGGATAGGAACCTACATTTTCACAAGTCTTGCAATCTGTTTTAAAATTGTACATCAGTTTTAGGTTAATAGCTGTACATCAGTTTAGGTCATTTAAACAGACAAGGTGCTCCATGCATGCACACACACAAATCGTGTTGAATTACATTAGAAAGTAAGTGCACAGTTGCATTGAACTGGTGCTGTGTTAATCACATGGTTAACTTCCATCACTAATTTATTTCCTTGAAATTCATGTTCAACAGGCTTAAGGAGAGCAGTGCCAAAACATGAAGACATATATATCTCAGAGGGAGCAATGAAGAGTGATGCCATTAATGTTTTTTTTAAATCAGAGGTCTGACCAATTGACCAGTCGGTGATGAATTCCTAGGGGAACCACAATAGCACTTTTAGTTTGACAACAACATGGATTTAAAAGTGCAAAAACTGCTGTATGGAAAAGTGACTGGAAAAGAAACAGTTACCAAGAGCTGAATGACAAAAACACTACTGCTTGCATCTATATATTAGGTGAATCAGCTTTGGTTTTACTGACATAAATGGCAATTTCTCAGTTTTTCCAATCCAACAGGAAAAGTATTTACAATAGAAGTGATGCTGTTGTTCAAGGAACAACTTTAAAACAGTTGTGTATACATAATTATGTACATTTATTACAAATATAACCCACAATGCAAATAACTATTGTGTAAATTGATTATAGAAATTAAGCTCCTGTAGAAATATTTAGAAAGCAGAAAATTCTGGTGGTCTTCTGGTTAACATACCTCCCACAAACAATGACATCAAAAGACAAATTCTTTTATTTGCTGTTTATGAGATCTGGCTATCTGTGAGATGGCTGTCATGTTTACTAGGACTAGACATCAAAAGTAATTTATTTGTTGTGAAATGCTTTGCGGCATCCTGAGGGAAACGTTAAGATGGTCTATAAATACTGGTTTTCAACAGCAATGGGAATAATAGTCTGCACTGGAGATCCATTTCAGCAAACTGCTCTAGAAAAGAAATGGGCCTCAAATTACCAGATTAAAACATGTCATAAAAATATTAGCTGTATCTTGATAATACATTTCCTCTATCTTTTGATAAAAAAGGTTTGATTAGTGCTCCTGCTGTAACTTTCTTGAGTGGAAATTGAATCACAATTAATATAAACAATGATTCACAGTGTGATCCTATCGAGCCAAATCAGCTGCTGCAGGACTTGGTTATAACCTTATGACTAATCTTTTTCAAATTAAGGGGATAGTTATACTTTGCTCTCATACATTCTGTATTTCTTACATGTTTTGCATAGCTGTATTCCTAAACTTAGGAAGACCCTAGAAAGCCCAGTGAAAAAGAGTGCAAATTTACCTTGAATATTATGTACCCAGGATATAGTTTCTGTGGGGAAACAGTAAGACAATGGAAAGTGTTTCGGAGTTCGTAGGAACTGCAGATGCGGGAGAATCTGAGATAACGAGGTGTAGAGCTGGATGAACAAGAAGACGGGTCTAGGCCCAAAACGTCAGCTTTCCTGCTGCTCTGATGCTGCTTGGCCTGCTGTGTTCATCCAGCTCTACACCTTGTTATCTCAGACAATGGAAAGTGCTCTTAATCATGATTAAAATAAAAGTAAAAAGTTCGGTATTTATAGTCATAGTGCACAGGAAAATACAATATTAAGATGCTTAGTGAATACATCAAACACTGTTTTTCAGTCAAATGATACCCAGACTACGATGATATTTAAAACATTTGAAAACTGAATTAACTTTGAGATAGTAAGAACTGGTGATGAGGTTGCCTCACTTCTCTACGGTGTCTTTGTTGGAGAGACTGTGGAAAGACTAGACTTCTACAATTCATTGCTCAAACTAAGGTGGACAACGAGGAAAACATTTCATGCCCAATTGTTTTATATGCTATTTACTTTAGACTTGTGCAATTCTTTTTTTGCCATAGCATGGGCCTACCTAAGTTTCAATTGCTCCAAGTCACAGTGGAAAGAACAAACGTGGTTTACTTCAAAAGTATATATTATTCTTGAAGTAAGAAGAGAAATTACAAAGGATCAAAAAACTAAGTGAGTGGCAGATTGAGTTAAACATGCGAAAGCATGAGGTTATCCACTTCAGATCGCAAAAGACAAACTGTAATAATTTCTTAAGGATCAGAAAATAGGATTTGTGAAGGAGAAAAGGGAGCACAGCATTCATATATACAAATCATGAAAGTTAGTGCACAGGTACAAAAAGACAAATTAAACACTGGCCTTTATTTCAAGTGGATTGGAAGACAAAAGTAACGAAGCAATGCTTCAGTTTTACAGAACTTTAGTCAAACCCCACCTTGACCACTGATTTTAGTTTTCATCATCTATATTAGGCTAGGCTTTGCTGGAGTGATGCATCCCACAGACTTGTTGGTTAGACCTATTCATGCCTGCTTTTTCTCCTTTTTTTTTGTCTGCAGACTTCTGGAAAGGACCAGCTGATAATAGTGGAACAAAAGAAACCAAGTATCTTAATGAATAATGGGATGATTGTTGAACCTCTTTAGCCAATGAGATTTAAAGACTGATGGAAAAACAAAGGAAGGGACTGAGAAAGAGGGTAAATTAAATTGGGAGAATTCATTGTCATACATTCAAAGAAATACAATGAAAAATCGCATTGAAAGAGAAGAAAAAGAGACAAAAAGGAAAAAAAAACCTTAAAATTTAAAACAAATTGTAGCTTCAATAAATGAGACTCCTTGCTTATAATTGTTTACTTCCTCGATAACAGGTTGACTTGGCAATCATTAACAATTATGACAACTTATAAGGCTGCTTTGCTCCTAATAATTAGATTTAAATTTTTCCGATGAGTTAATAAGCAAGTAATGGAGAGATGCAGAAAATTCATCAAAAGCATCATCTGATATATGCTATTTTGGAAAGCTTACTGTGGTGCAGTGCAGATCATGCAACAAATAGTTCTCCAGGAATCACTAGTTCAGCCGCCATTATAGCAAAACCTGACCCATTGATTTTGGAGGTCAGCGGCATAAAGTCACTGAAATGAAATTCAGGCTTAAAGGATTAAATTATAAGAAAACTTGCTTGCATGTTCTTGAGTTTTGATGATTGAATTACAGCCTAAGAAAAGTTAATCAATTATAAGCAAGTTCAATAAGTTTATATGTTGGATAGTAAATTGGCACCATATCCATTCCTCACCCAACATATAAAATTGAATAATTAACAGCTAAAGTCTTTAATTATTACCTATTTTAACATTATAATGAAAAACTGAAGAGCAAAATCTAAATAAATTGTTCCTGAACTTCAAACAGGTTGTAATCAATACAGGACAAACCCATGTATATTGCAAGCAGATCACATCTTGCCCCAGTATAAAAATGCTAAGATTGATCTGGCTGTCTTTGTGATGTAAATTTATCAGTCTTAAGCTATGCTATTCATTAGGCTTCAGACATTTTGTTTGTACAGAGCAATATTTCCAAATATAGACAGGTGTTATCAAAATATTTAAATATTTATTTCATTTGTCTAAAGTCTAAATTTCAACAAAACTACACTTTGGATTCAAGTATTCAAGAATCAGTGGGTGAATTGATTTTTTTTTATAAGTGGTTGGTCTCTGTAGACTGGAACATCTTCAGATCTACTGACAGTTTAAAGCCCAACATTTTAAAAATAACATCTTGGCTAGTTTCTATACTGAACACGGAATAATTATTAGCAGTACAGTTGTGAGTCAAACATCTAATGAAGCTTCTTTTTTTCACTTTTTTGAGAATTCTAAATATCCAAGTTGCCTTCTGCACCTTTCAAAATGTCTGTAGAAATCTGTGGGGGCATAATTAATGCTGCTTTACAATCCATCATGAGAAGCTGTGCTTCCGAAAAGATGTGACAGAACGTAATCATTTTTTTCAATTCTAAAACACCAGATATAAATTGCAGTCTGTTTGCCAACTGGGGCTAGATGCCTGCACATGGTGATTTCAGCTAATGTATAAACTTAGTACCTTTCCTTCGCTAGGCCAACACAACTGTTGTGACTACTAAGTTTGCAAGTTTAATCATTTCCAATAGGTACAAATTATTACATTTCATGAAAAAAAATCTGCATATAGAGCATTTATGTCCTTGTGCTTGGATAGTTGATGAGAATGGACTCCAAATGCTTGATTTATGAACACTGCATTACAACCCTGAGAACACTACAGGGAATTAAAAAGAAGCAGATTGTTTCCATTGCTCCTAGAGTTCATATTTACTGTGCAACTATAGCTCCCATTTGTCATTTAAAAGTTCCATTAAAATGAGTTTTGTACCCAGATAAAGCACATTATTCTGATCAATTTGCAGCGTCCAACAATTAATATGTAAAAATTCAACATCCATCATGTGTGTCAATCATTAGAATTTTGGCTGTGCAAAATATCCACATTAATGGAGAACAGATTTGTGCTCTCTTTGCATGTAGCAGACTTGAATTAATATTGTAACTTTATATTTACAGCATTTATACTGAAAGGGTCTCATCATACTGGATGGAGGAGGTAGTTATAATAGCTTTCATATAACACATGTGAATCAAACATTGTCTTCTGCAGCTTATCACATTTATAAATATTTAGCCTTACTTGTGTCAGAGAAGGCAGGAGTTTGGCATTAATGCAAGTACTCACTCCTACTTGCAAGTGCAATAAAGGGTCTACCTGTGTGATATCATACCAAATTACAATGGATTCATAATCTACTCAGGTTTCTCCAGGTTTTGGTGAGAAGCTGAAGAAAGATAAACACGAGCTTATGTTCCCCATTCTCTACCTCAGATGGCTGTAGATGCTCAGTCATTGAGTGTATTCAAGAGTGAGATTGAAAGGTTTTTAGATACTAATGACATCATCGGATATGGTTACAGCAGAGGAAAAAGGTGTTGAGGTAGGTGGTTGGCCATGAACTAGAATGGCAGAACAGGCTTGAAAGCTGAATGGCCTACTCCCACTCCTGTGTTTCTATGTCCATTGGAAGTCAATGCCCCCTGATGAAGTGTTTGTCAGGGTGCTGGAAAGTAGAAAACTGAATATAGCTACAATATATCCGCACAGTTAAATCACTCAGTGAGATTTATGGTCTAACATCATACATTATGAATTATTAAATTGGGTAAAGTATTGGGTGTAGGCCAGAACCCATGGGACTCTAATCAAACATGAATTGTTATCCTCAGGAAAGGAGAAACTGGAGGTAAATCCAAGACTACTCTATTTGTTCATATTTTAATTTCTTATTTATTTTATACAAAGATCTTAGCTGTCTTTGATTTATGTCTTAAACAAAAAAATGCTTCTAAAGCAGCACTCAATATTGCATACATTCTGAATTTTGTAAATTTGAGGATACTGGATTTGAATTTATGGCTTAAGTGATGGATCACATGTAAAATAACATTCAGATTTTATTATTCAGGTTTTCATTTCAGATTCTGGTTTTGAAAAACAATTACATTTCTTTTGATGGATTCCATTTTATTTTCAATAATCAGGGATTTTATTCCCCTTCCGCAAACTCCACCCCCAGACACTTCCGAAAGCTCATAAACTGCAAAGGGAAAGGAATTACAATAGTTACTGTTGTATATTCATTGTTTGGAACAGCAAGCAAAAAGCTCTTTTGCTATATTCCAAAGCTTCACAGAAAAGTAGCTCAGGGAATTTCATTTACGGGAACATTGAAATGTTTACATATTTTATATTTATGTTTTATAGATTTAAAGTATATATCACAAAAATTGTATTAAAGTTATTATTATAACTTGCTCCATCAAGCATGGATAAGCTCTGTTATGTCCCAGATATAAAGTTACAACAACTTTGCCGTAGTATGTACTGAATAGAAAGTAAATTAAACACAAACAATTTAAGAATATGACCCAATTAAAAGGTTCAGCTAAACCATGAAGGCAAAACTCAAACCATCTTAGTCTTTTCAAGAAATCTTAAATTTTAACTCTTGCAACACCTTATTTTTTGCATGTTGTCAAATGACTATAACTGCCAACTAGGTTATTGTCAGTAACAGACATCTCCTAGTTTATATGATTTTTTAAATTGTAGTTACGAAGCAACTAAAAATCTACACAAGCCATGCTATTCATTGATTGGAAAAGCAATTTTCAATTGGCTTAGTATCTCTATTACATTATTGGATGAAAGGGTTTCACACAAAAATTTATGTTATTATACAACTATCCTACAGTACAATTTCACCCCACAAGTCCCAGAAGCAATATCAACTTCAGCAATAATAACCTATTGATTAACTGAATATACTAAGTTTTGGCTGCTTTGAAAAAAAATACTTACAATGACTTTGTCTGAAGGCTTCAGATAAAGGCATAAGTACCCAAGGTTCTATTACACTCTAGCATCATATATTATTTAATACAGAAGCATTTTGCCGCTTAATGATAGTTTCTGGTATCTACATATCTGGCATATTGGGGTTAATTTTACAAATGTTTACTTCAAGCAGGAATCATCAACAGCTTCAGGATGAGAGAATCACTGGCACAACATTTATTGTTCCTCCCTACGTAGCTTGATAAAGGTGGTGGATGATGGCTTTCTTGAACCTCACATCCACGCAGTGAAAATATTTTTTGCAATGATTTGGTATTATTGAGTGACTTGATAGGCAGTTCAAAGGATAAAGTGTCAACTAGGTTGGTATGGGACAGAAGTTACAGGCCAAACCATATAAGGATATTGGGGTTTCTTGTCTAAAGGATAATTGTGAATCGCTCTACTAGTTTGTGGGCACCTCAAACTAATTTTACTGATTTTTTTTATTGCAGATGTTAATAATCCAAATTCTCAAATTCCATGCTGGAATTTGAACTTATGTTCTCTGAATCACTACTCCAAACTCCTGGATCACTAGTCTGTAACTTTGCAGGGGTACATATTATGCAGGGAGAAAATCTTATGTAGGAAATCTTATATATGTTCTGCATGATTTCCACCTAGAATGATCATGAAATAATTAAGCTTGTCATCCATAATATCCTAGTATGCTTTCCTGGTAGTCAAGACTCCCTTTTCATACGCTCAATTTCATAAATTAACAATTTGCATATATCTTAATTTTGAAAATAATTTTGTTCAACATTGTATCTTCCAATCTATAAGAAATCGGAGGCCTGGAGAATTTTAATTGTGGTACAGTGATACAAGTGTACACAGAAATAAGAAGCACTACTCTTTCATCTCTGACAAGTTTCAAATCATTGATCTTACTAATGAAATAAAATGTGGGATAGGTACTAGTATAGGAAGAAAAGCATGATGTCAATGGATATAATGTTTTCAAAAAAACGACTATTTTGACAACTCACTCAAGTAAGCCTAGAGTTTACTTTATTTGCACTGGACCATATCTCACTATCAAAGATTATGCCTGTCATTGTCAGCTTCAGACTCAATTTTTAGACAGCTGGCTATATGCATTAGTGCCCATGGAGACAAACTATAAACTATTTGCAATGGATGACAGGGAAACATAAAAACGTTTGTAATGTTCCATATGTTTAAATTTGAGCAAATTCTGTTCCTGCCAAAATCAATTCACGTTTCCCTACATTTCAGTGCAATTAGAGCAGTTAGCTCAAACCAGTGAAGAAGCTGTTGCATTATAATAGTCTGCAACTCTTTTGCTAATTGGAAATCACCAGCATACAGGGCTTTATTAATTTATATGGCTGGATCTTGGAATGCATAGAACACTGCTGTACCTTTTATGGAATGTGTAGGTTTGTTTTATAATTTGTCCTATTGAACGTATTTCGCCCACATTCCAACCCTAAGCTGTACATTAACCATTATTGGGAATAGCTATATCAGAATTCTGAGTATAAGAATGTAGATGAAATTATTCAAGTAATGTCCTTCGTGAAATTATAAAAATCTCTCACTGTCAACAACTCAGGCAGAGAAACTAAAGGTCCGCAACTGAGCACATCTTACACTCAAATGGCAAATTTATACAATGGCCTGAAGATTAGACTGCTGAAAACCAGAAACGAGATGCAAATTATCTTGCTTCCATAAAAGAACTTGAATCTGGCTGTGCTGAGGTGACCTAACAGGGTACAGTAGCAAAGTTGCAATGTTATTGAACTAGTAATCCAGAGGTCTGAACTAATGATCCAGAGCATGAACTCAGACCCCACATAGCAGCGGGGGAATTTAATTTCAATTTTAAAAATCCAATCGAAAAAGCTAATCTTAGAAACAGTGACAATTAAACTACCAAATTAGTAAATACCCACCTAATTCACTAACGTCTCTTAGAGAAGAAAGTCTGCCATCCTCACCTGGATGAACCCATATTTGACTCCAGACCCAAGCAAATTAGTTGTCTTTTTAATTAGTCATATAAACAACTTCTGCTGCTGCATAAATTAACAGCATAATAGAAGGCCACTTATAAATGTTTATTATGGGCATAATAAAACATTTATGCAAAATCTATTCCTCAACCTAAAGGCAATATATATTTCCATGTGATGTGCAGTTTGTAACATCAGGGCAACAGTGAAAACAAATTTGCATACAGCAAGATGCAACAAGCTGACAGTGAGGTCTGTTTCAGGTAGTGTTATTTCTGGGAGAGTTTTTAGCCAAAGAACTGGGGAAATCCCAATTCTTTAACTAATGCCATTTAATCTCATGCAACTACCTTGATCTCTAAGATTGACAAGAAGCCAATGTCTAACATTGCACCTGAAGGACAGAACATCTGACAATGTAGAATTACCTCAATACCTCACTGAAGTCTCACCCCACAAGTGGAGCATGAAATTTTCAATCTCTTGACTCACAGGCTATACATGGAGTTTAATTGATACTTTGAGGCATTGTAAAATTGGTCACAAGTAATGGTGATAAAAAAAGTTATTTGCAGATAATTTTAAAAATGAAATAGAAAAGAAAAATTATATTGATATCTCTTCAATCAATTATTGTTAATGTACGTTAATGTATATAATAAATTCAAAGTAGGGAAAATCAGTTTACCCTTCTTCCAGCCTCATTGTTATGCAGATTCATGAATGTCCTGGCACTATCATACGTTCCTTTCTGATAGATCTTCTCCCTCTCCCTGGCATCCACAAATTCCTTTGCAAACCGGTAGCCATATTCTACGTTATCTCCACAGCCACCCCATAGCCAGTCACGTGGTAAATCCTTGGGCCGTGCAGCACGACTGCAGCCACATGTAGCCAGCTCCCCCTCACGACAAGCACGGCTGATTGCATGCACCACTCCAGCAGCTGAGATCCCGTAGGTGAATGCAGTCTCCCGGCTTCCTAATGGGAATTATAAAAGGCTTCAATACAACAGGGTCAATCAATCAGAGATAAAAGGTACTGCAGATGCTGGAGAATCCGAGATAACAAGCATGGGGCTGCATGAACACAGCAGGCCAAGCAGCATCACAGGAGCAGGAAAACTTGACGTTTCGGGCCTAAACGCTTCATCAGAAAAATGGTCAAGCCTATGAAAAATTGGTTTAACAGCGCTTTTGGTCATGGGCAGGGATTGCATTCTTCATATGTTCAACCATTGAACACATATCCAGTCTTGGCCAATATTCAGTGACACCATAGTTCTAGTTTATTGAAGTATTGGAAACTGGAATAACTGCAATTCCTGTTTGCATTTTACTATAAATTACAAGTCAGTCTACAAATGGTGACCTGATGTAAAATCTGAACGAATATTGCCCATCGCTCATTTCTTTTGCAAGAGTTGATATAATGACTCAGAATCATTTTATGTCTGCTTCTGTATTCTTTACAATATTACATTTTTTATTGCTTTTCTTTTTTACTTTAACTTTGGCTAACAGTTAAATTGGCAAACAGCCTTGGTGTGAAAAGCAAAGAAACTAGCTTGCTTTCTAGTTGTATGGTCTTTTTGTATTCCTTCTGCATTTGATCCTATGTGGCCTCTTGCAGTATTTCTTTAACTAACATATAAGCTCCTTGTCTACTTTAAAGCAATATTTTATTCAATGTTCCTTCCTCTTAACATGACAATGAAAACTTAATCCAGACCTTTATTGTCAAAAATGGCAAGTAATCTGTACAAAGTTTTGTTTTAGTAATAGATGGAACTATACTCCTGTATCAATCTTAAGCAGAGCTATTTGTAGATATACTTCTCTTACTGGACTTTGGTACAGTGTTGAATAGAAGGCAGGATTTTCAATAGGTTTTGCTGTTTTCTCCAAGGCAATTAAATTGAAATTGAATGGAAGATCAAAGAATTCTGATGAAGGGTTTAGGCCCGAAACGTCAAATTTTCCTGCTCCTGTGATGCTGCTTGACCTGCTGTGTTCATCCAGCCCCATGCTTGTTATCTAGGGTAAATCAATCGACGTGTTTAAAAGAAAACACACACATTCAAAATCAATCTAATAATTAATTTTGACGTATTATCTCAGCTTATTGTGGAAGACCCAGAAGACTCTCAATTGTTGGAAAAATTACATGGGTTTATTACATGTTATCCAAAGAAAGGTGAAAACTCTTTCCATGTCAAAACTGTGCTGCACAGATGACTGTCTCAAATAATTATCGTATGTCCCTGTAGTATATTAAAGAATATGTAGATTATTTCTACAGTATTAGCACATAACATTCTAACCTAGGTCTTCTTGGTGAATTAAAGAAAGACAAACGGAAAATAAAATCTAACGGAACTTCCTCCAATTTTGCTCCAAAATTTATTTGAAAAGTCCAACCATTGCATCTGTAGTATAGAGCTACATCATTAATAGTCAACAATGCCGAGAGTTTCTCTTTTGAACACAATTGGAGCTCCAGACACAAATTGTGTTCAAAATTGCACCATTGTTCAGCAGCAGTGCAATAGGAAACTTTTAGAACTTTCTTTTAAATAATATTTGTAGCAATGAATGTACCTTAATGTACTTAAGAATAATAATCTAATGTAATTTTATTAGCATCTGATCTATCACGAAGTAAAAATTTTTCATCATTCCTTAGACTACCTGTCAGTAGCCTGATTTTAAATAACTGAAAATGACTTTTCAAAAATCTACACAGAACCAGTTACAAATTATATTAAAGTACAGTAGTCAGTTTCTTAGAAAGTTAGCAAAAACAAACTTGTAAAAGGTGCCTTCATTTTAAGTGCCTTTGAAGGCCTGCAAACAGGAGCAATTAGTAGAAATTCATAATAGTGATTAATTTGATCTGGGGTGTGACAAATTTTGAAGATTTAGGGCCATCTTCCAGTACCATGTTCATAAAGCAAGTGCAAACAATTGCAGAAACTTGATTTGTATGGGGACATAATTTGTGCTTAAAATTCTTTGATCTTCCATTCAATTTCAATTTAATTGCCTTGGAGAAAACAGCAAAACCTATTGAAAATCCTGCCTTCTATTCAACACTGTACCAAAGTCCAGTAAGAGAAGTATATCTACAAATAGCTCTGCTTAAGATTGATACAGGAGTGTAGTTCCATCTATTACTAAAACAAAACTTTGTACAGATTGCTTGCCATTTTTGACAATAAAGGTCTGGATTAAGTTTTCATTGTCATGTTAAGAGGAAGGAACATTGAATAAAATATTGCTTTAAAGTAGACAAGGAGCTTATACGTTAGTTAAAGAAATACTGCAAGAGGCCACATAGGATCAAATGCAGAAGAAATACAAAAAGACCATACAACTAGAAAGCAAGCTAGTTTCTTTGCTTTTCACACCAAGGCTGTTTGCCAATTTAACTGTTAGCCAAAGTTAAAGTAAAAAAGAAAAGCAATAAAAAATGTAATATTGTAAAGAATACAGAAGCTGACATAAAATGATTCTGAGTCATTATATCAACTCTTGCAAAAGAAATGAGCGATGGGCAATATTCGTTCAGATTTTACATCAGGTCACCATTTGTAGACTGACTTGTAATTTATAGTAAAATGCAAACAGGAATTGCAGTTATTCCAGTTTCCAATACTTCAATAAACTAGAACTATGGTGTCACTGAATATTGGCCAAGACTGGATATGTGTTCAATGGTTGAACATATGAAGAATGCAATCCCTGCCCATGACCAAAAGCGCTGTTAAACCAATTTTTCATAGGCTTGACTATGCTGAAGTTAATTAAGATGAAGAAAGTTGAACATTTAACTTAGTTCCATGACAGTTCTTTGAGACTGGAAGTCAAGATTGCCATACCTTACAAAAGAAACACATACATTTCTATTGTGCCTTTCATAACCTCAAGACATCCCAAAGCAATTTACAGTCAATGAATTTGTCTTTTTGAAGTGTTGTCACTGTATTAATGTAGAAAATGCAGCAGGCAATCAACTCACAGTAAAGTCTAACAAACAAATCTGATAATGACCAGATAATCCTTATTTTTTATAGTGTTTGGTGAGGGATAAATTTTGAACGGAATTATAGAAAAAAAAAGTGACCATACTTAAAGAGTCAATACATGTTTATGTTTGCTTATAAGATTTAAAAAATGCTAATCCAAACAAAAATAGTTTAAATGTCTGGCAGTTTTAGCATGGCTCTTCTGTTGATGTGGTCTACCCAAGGCCAACCCAAAACCAGATGAAGATGTAGCTGTCATTACCACATTCATCATCCACGTCAACTGTGCTTCTCCTAAAAATTAAAACCGTTTCTCTTGAATTGTGCAAGACATGTAGAATTCACATGCTTGATGAAGTCAATCCCTTAAAATTAAATCATGAACTGCATATCCCTGTTTGTTTTAATTAATGTGTGCCTTTAACTGGTAACCAATTACAGTTAAATACATTATGTCATGCAGATTTTGCAAACGTTAATACTTTTACCATCAAGGAGTTGAACTCTGCAGATTTCTCCTGATGGGGTGTGATACGTAAACTGACAATGTAACATGGAATTTTCCAGCTACAACTTGTGCTTTGTACATGTAGTCTTAGAATGTAACAGTGACATATATTTGTTGAGGTTACTGACTGAATGAAATATTTGAAATTGGTTGATGATATCTAATTAATTTGTTTATTCTAAGTATGGTGGTGCATTACTTGTAGTTTATGTATTTACCTGTTCTGCAGTTTTATTTTAATAGTGTTGCTGTCATTCAGATCTTTCTCATACCTGACTTCATGGCAAAGTGAAGATATATTAGTTAGTGATGACTGAAATGTGTCAGATTATTTAAAGGGAAAATATAAAAGACAAACTATCTATTAAGAATGAATAGACTTGTTTAAGGTCATTCAAGCAGGAAAATAATAAGGAAGTCTATTCAACAGGAACTGTACAAACAAAGGCAAATTTGTTGCAATTCATATATTTCTGTAGTGCTATTAGGAAATGCAAAAATATTTGTACAAATGTAGACATCTGTACACCATCTTCAATTTCTAACACAATATGTATAATTTTGGGGGAAATGTACCTATCTGCATGACCCTGCCGAAGACGGATGTGTTATCAACAGTGCTGCAATTCCACCGCCGGTGTCTGAATTGATGTTGGCATTCCTTGATGCCAGTTTTAGCACCCTCTCCAATGTACTGCATGTGATCCCGGTACAACTGGCAAAGCTTCTTTTGGCCTTGAGAAAGCCCAGCCAGTTGGCTACACAAAGGCTGGGCTCCTATAATGTACACCTCTGGTATTTGAATAGGATTCATGGCTAAAGACCTGAAGAGGAGAAAAAGAAAAAAGTTTAGGAAAAAATATCTTCCCTATTCATAGTTTTCAAGAATTTGTAATTTAAGGAAAGACCACTAAGTATTTTATGATTGCAGCTAGAGAACTCAAGGACAGACAGAAACAAAAATTTACAATTTACCAGGCACAGTCTACAAGGCAGAGGCAGAAGATGGTGAAAACAAAGTACTTCAGGAAGACAAAGTAATTCAGGACATAGATTCTTAACAGTTTACTGCAGCAAGAAACTCTATGTGAAATTTGACTCAATTAAGTTATAGATCAACTCAGACATTAGGACAGTTGAAAATTATATGTGTTTTAATAATTCAAATGTAGTGAGAAGCCATTCCTTTAGCAAATATCCTTGCTAACAACCAAGAAAGAAAGCAAAGTTGTAATATTTAAAAGGTAGATTTAGTATAATAGTAAACAGCATTAATTAACTCAGGAAAAGAACTCAGCACTTTCTTCACAGTTCTAGTTGAATTATTTTAAACTAAATTGACTGAAATAATTTCTTGCAGCCAGTCAGATTTGTCCGGGTGTTCCGATTTAACGTTGCTGAGTCCATGTGCAACTGAAACAACTCTTGCAGGTGATTCCCATGAATCAGTTCTTAACAATCAAACTGCAAGTGAGTTATCAGCTATGTTAAGTTTAAAAAGTACTCATTTTGACAAGTACAGGTTTGAGGAACTATATCGTGAAAACAGAAATAGCATAATTATCCCAGTACTGGTCTTTCAAAACTCTATGGCAAAGGTTCAGTATTCACGTATAAAGTCCTTTGTTCATAAGGAATTTAGTTCCCCCATGATGCAGAATTCCTAAAACTAAAGACACTAATGGCGAAAAAGTTGTCTGTACAAGGGAGGTTCTTCATTCTGTCAATTACTTCGATGTCCCCTTCACTATATATTAGGAGATTTTAATTATGGTGGGAGGCCGCTACATTGCATAAAGAAACGCTGCGGAGGCAGCATTTGCTTCACAGCAGACCGTCCGATTTTCACATTGTTTACCTCTTCGATAAATACTTTGAGGAAATGGACTCTGCGTGTCAGAAATATTAAGCATATATCACGGTATTAATGTTGTTTGCAGTTAAAAAGAACACATGGAAGGGATAAGTGTACATGAACCGACTTTGTACTGGAATGACGTCTACACCACAGGGTTTGAACGGGTTTACCCCATAACCATGCAGCTCAGACACAAAGATGCACCGTTAACGTTTATAATGATCACACATTCGAATTAGACTTTTAAAAAGTGGAACTCACCACCAGGAGCTTGCTTCTACCAGGACCTGTTTGCAGCCCGATAAGAGTGTGGCAGTAACCAACAGGTACCTCCAGGCCATGGCACTTTTCAAAGCTGAGTAAACCGCTCCTTGCACTGTCTCCCCTCCACTCTGCACAACATAAATCAGAACCGATACACATCAAGGAAGCCGGTGAGAATAGATAGATGTTCACAACAATGATGATTGGTAATGCAATAATGTTAGCACAGTACCTTTAGGAAAAAAGGTGGCTCCTTGCGTTCAAGGACCATCTCTAACCTTCTATTGGCTGACCATCAATGACACTAACTCATGCACATCTGGGACAATTTACCAGATGTGTCTGAATCACTGTTATTAGCGGACAGTTGCAGCCAGAACGAGTTCAGTCTCAAAAACCACCATTTTACTATAACGTTGCTATTCTGCCTCAGCTGGGCTATTCAGGGGTGCAATTTTCGGCACAGAAAATAGACTGAAATGTGAACTAATCGCTTACATGGGACACCCAGATTAGATTTTTAGCTTAGATTCTTGGTGCACCAAGATTGGACAAGCCAAGATCTGTGACTTTGGACGGTTAATATCAATATTCAAAGGTCCATAGAAATGAACATTTGACGCGTCTTAACATCCTCTGTCCTGTTGGCAAAGGCTGAATTCAACTGATCCTGCACAGGGTTGTTTTTGATAGTTTTGAAATATAGCCAAAGTAACCAAACGAGAGGGGAGAATTCTCTTAATTATTCTCAACGGAGGTGATAATTTACGTGTAAATATTTGCCAAGAGGTGATAACTCCTAGTTTGGGTTTGAGTATAAAAGCACAACAAATGATCATCGGAAGAAATGTGTCCATATTCTTAAATGGCAGTTTGTAAAATCATTCTAATCCTCGTGAAACAACACATATTAAGTAATAGTGTCCTTCAATGGTCCGTTTTTACATCTTGGTCGCAACAGGTTAGATCGGCCACGACAAGTGGTCTACCATTAAAGGGGAGTCTGAGCCTTCAGGCATGTTTATATGACCAGGTCTGAAACATATTCCCGTTTTGAGTATGAAACATGACTACTTTCAGAGAAGAAAAAAAACCCTTGATTTTAGAGCAAGAAATTAAATAACCGGTTCTTCTGAAGAAAGTTTTCTCTTGTTATTTACTGGAGCTATTGTACCGCCCTTTAAATATATAGTTACCAATTCAAGTCATAGTTCCTCGACTTTATAACTCCTGACAATCATAGAATTTTACAGTACAGGAGGACGCCATTCGGCCCTTCGTATCCGTACTGATGCATGTAATCTCGAGATAACTTCACAGATGAGTTCTGATAAGTCATTCGGGAATCTAACCAGACTTTTTTTGCAGGGCGAGAGTCGATGAATTACACGTGAAATACAATTCTGTCACACTTTAATTCCATTTCCACTCCCAGCTTTAGCTGACTAAGTGGGACGGAAGACTTGAATTCCCCTTTCACTGAAACGGGATGTTTCGCCCGGGAAGTAACATTTAGCTAACAGGTGGGAACTACTTAGCAAACTTAAACACACTTTCCCGAACGATTCAAAACAAATAAAATGTAGGTAAGGTCAGCCAGCATCACCTTCTACCCAAATCAAGATTTAACTATGGAAAAAATAATTCGTTTCCAGTGATGCGACGTCAATTTAAAAGGCAGCAATACCGAGATTGAAAACTGATATATCAAAAAAACAAGTAATTTTATTCACAATGTGCACACACGTCATATCCTAAAAAAGCCTCGTGATGTACAGGAGAGTGCGGTATTGTGAGAACACGTCGAACTGAGGAGCATCCTAGAGACCATATTTCCTTTGCAGTGGAGGGGGACTGAATTTAGTCTCAATTCCAACCCCTCGATCTCAAGACTCACAACGAGCTAACATATTGTTGCCGAGAGTTAGTTATGTACAGTACACACTTTCGGATATACTAGGGGCTCAGCCTCACGCAAAGAAGAGTTGATGTTAACAATCCCACCAACCTCTCCAAAACATCGGCTGTAGCTAAACTGTGTGGTTCCAATCCAAGGTATGCACCACATCCAAAACTCAGACGTTACTTTGAACGCAATTCTTTAAATGACCCCTTACATTTGGAAACGTTAAAACAAAAAAAATGTTGACAAAGTACTCACCCAAAATGAAGCTATGCCAAAACGTGAAGGAGTTTGGTTTGTTTTATAATTAGTTTATTCCCTCTACTTTGTCGACCCCGAGTTAACTGTCAAAGTATGAACTTTCCAAAGTATTTTATTTTCTACAACGCCATATAAATGCTTTCGTCACCAATGTTTAATCAAATCCGACCATAAGAACATCTGTTCCCGATGTTACCAGACTGCGGTGTAGCTAACTTTTTTTTAAAGAAATCTTAAATAGAACTGCACCGCGCCCATAAAGACCCTTTCCATTTCCAACCTAGTTGGGTTCATGTTTCCAATTTCAGACTGCAGTTCTACACGAGTTGCATAATTCCTCTTGCTGCTTTCTATTGGTGAAGCATGATATCAAATTGTTAGACATAAGTTTTCATCAGCAATTTACATATTCTAACATCTCTTTCCACTTTTGACAGGCAGTAGACAGACAATGTTTGGCAAGTCTTCCCATCTCAGGGCTATACAAAAGCACCTCCGTTTTGAAAGCATATTGAAACCTAAAGGGCTTTTCTCGAATACCTGGGTGACATTTAAAATGTTTGGGTTTCAACTAACACACTCCCACTAAGCAAACAAATGGACAGAAAGAGCAGTGAATTTGCGATCCGCTCGCAAAGCAAAACATTCAGATTGCTTGCCAGAACTGTGCATGCGGATATGATTGCATTGATCTACAAGTTGTACTGTTGGCGTGAAAATACGTATGAGAACTTGCTGCCACCAACTAATAATGCTGAACAACCGTGCAACGGTGACAGAGCAAGTTCAGCAAAACAGGAGGTTGGCGGCTGGGAAGGAAATTAAGGTGGTTCCAACTGATCTAAAATATGAACACAAAGGTTTCGCTTTCAAATTAAACGTTTCTGATAGTCTTTCCTGTAGTGGTATGTAATAGATATCTTCACGTTACAGTAGGATTTTGAGCAATGAAATTGGTCACATTCATTTCACCCATATACTAACGTGTCTTCTCTTAAATATTCAAGAATATTTACGTTACAGCTTGCACATTCCCATCAAACTAAAACGCAACAGTATATTGCCAATAGATTTTCATTCTACCAACGTCTAATAATTGACCTCGCAGCGTTCAAATGTACCCTTCAAATGGTGTAACATTGAAAAATATGGCACTGTCTCCCTGCCTCGCTTTTAAATGGGCTTCCAATTTCAAACATCTCCGAAATCCCGACTTTCAAATCAGCTTTCCGCTAATCCAAGGAGGACAGAGGCTGGATTTTGTTTTACCATTACTAACGGGGAACAGTCCACGGATTAAAAAGATAACGCTATGCCTCTTAACATTATTTAAAATACTGTTTGGCTCAGTCTGAAAATAGATGTATTAAGAATCTATGCAGCTGATAGTTCTGGTGCTCTCAACAGGTACTCCCTGAATATTATGAGGCATCGGAGAAAGCTTTTTTTTAAGAATGGGGATCAGATGCTTTACTAACCTTCACTTACAAGCAAACTTTACTGGAGTCCGTTTTCGGGCAACTTCCAATTCGAAGAAATGGCAATCTATTGTCTCAAAAAGATAACCTATCCAAGAACAACATGGTTGCAAATATCTCTTAGATTCACCACGGAGATAAGCGTTAAGATGGTCATCTGCGTCCAAAAAATATAAGAATTTACCCACCCACTTTTCAGATATTATTGGCAGTCAGTGAAGGGACGACTACAGTATGTGAAAAGGTTTCTGTCTTATAAGGGGAAGGTATTGGTGTCCTCTGTGGCAAAACAAAATGCACGTGGAAAGGTAACTAATCAGTCAGCAGTTTTATTTTCTTACGTGGTCATAATCACGAGATAAGAATATAAACTGAAGAAGAAATTGAAATATTCAAGATGTTAATATCGCACCTGATGATATGGTATTGCTGCGTTTTATATAGTTATCATATTATGGAATTGGATCAAAAATTTAAAAGTTTATTAATAATTAATCGGGGAGACTGAACTTCGTCGAAACTGGTGTGTGTAATTTAAGCCATAGACATGTTACACAGAATTTTGTTTCTCAAGTGACTAGTTGGTACTGAACATTGCAACCAAAAGTTCAGTTATTCTAATCTTGAGAGGATCTTCGTTTTGAGGAACAAACTATATGCATCAACATGTGTCATAACAAACCCATCTGCAGTAACTAGGTGATAACAATAAAGCTTCAAATGCTAGTTCTTGCTGGCAGTATCTATGGAGAATTCAACGGTCTGCAATAATTCACGAAAAGCCTGAGTTTTAAACCGAAATGGCAACAAGCCTAGTCAATATAAAACTACTTCTGTTAGCCACACGAAAACTCCCATTGTAAATGGTGAAAGTAAAGGAAACTGTGTTAAAATTATAGGATTGATGAATTCCTGGATTATATCCAGTCATGTCAAATACACTTCTTTTGGAAGGCAAATGCTATAGACCTTTATTGACAATAACGAAGATCGATGTGATCATTTGAAATAAGATTAAAATGGGTTTGATGTTACTGAGGTAACATTGTACCCTGTGGCCTCTGCAAGCAGAGCGAATAGCCGACTATTTTGAGAATTACTTTTAACATCTAACTCATTCTGAAGAGAACTAAAGAAATAGTTCTGTGGGCAAATTGACCTTGTATTTTTTTGTCAAAAAAGATATAAAATGATTAAGCATGAAATATTTGGCTTGGTGTCCACGGGCAGTTTATGGAAATTGAGTTTAAAAGCACTAATATGAAAGAAGAAAACCCAGGGTCTTTAACGTTTTTAATGCGCGGTACGATTCACTTCAATTTCCCGTGTTTACGCCAATAGATAAAATGTTCTGTCGGTTCTGGGCTTCTTTTTTATGTTTTATCACTGAAATATTCAGACTGCAATCTGATACACTAACAGATGATAGGATTGTGTGGAGTCAACCGTCCTTCTATGACTGTTTGATGATAATCAATGCGAGATAAGTGCACTACCGCTAGTAGTCACAATATTTGTTTATATAAATTGCACTAAGTGCACTTAGTACATGTTAGGAGATCATCAAAACGTTATGTAAATATCTTCCTAAGCAGAAATATTTAAACAGGAAACTGTTTCGATCACATGGGCTGGGTGGAGATTGTAGAGCACACTCAAATATATTTGGAAAGCTCTGATTTCTTAATTAGAGCCGGTGACACAGCAAAATGAGAACAACGAATGACTTAGACTCCGAACCAAGAATTATTCACACCTTCAAAGGTAGAACTGTAGAGCCTCATAGTCATTTGTTTCCTTGTGGAAAGAGATTATTTCAACAAGGCCAACAATTCCATGCCCTCTTTCTGTTGCTGTTGTTCAGCTGGTGTGATCTACACTTCTCCCATTCCCGTCATTTTTCTGTTTTCCTTTAGACAAAGTATTCTTAGAATGCCAGTAGTCAGTCAGCTTTTCACAACAGCAAATGAAGAATGCGTTTTTTTAGAAGTAGAGAAATGGAGAAGAGGGAAAGGAACTGACAGACAGCCGTCCAAACATCTTTACCGACTTTGTCCCTGCCCAGTGCCCAAACATGATGAAGCACAGAGCAACTTTACCTTATATCCGCATCCCCACATCTATCACCTAGATGTCACAGCCTGGTCATTTATCACTAAACCTGTCTCCAGACACACTTACTTATCTGAAAATTCCAATGTCCAAAGCCAAATTGAAAAGCAATATCAAAACCATCGTCTATGCTCTGGAGATATCAGGAAGCTGGAGGCACTCGGCTATTAGTTTACAACAAAAGATTCCAGCTCAGAGCAGTTTGCAGCCAGCGACCTCTTTGCACGGCTCGGACGGATTGCTGCACCGCAGCTAGCAGAGAGTGGATGGATGAGGGTTCCTCACAATACGAACGTTACTTCCGTAATACGATTATATGATAACCATCAAAATGAGAGACGAGTATTCATGGGGAGTGGGAGTTAGGCAGGAGCTTTACAAAAGACACCCTGCGGGGTATTTTGTTGTTTTGATTTTCCTAAGGTCATTTATTTTTCATCGTTCCGTTGCTTTGAAAATAAACTGTCAGAAGGGTTTGCAGTCGATCTAAAACACTTAATCTATTTAACATGTTCAACCAACGCAGACCTAACTGCCAAGCAATTAGAAATCGGTGGTTGTACGATTTGAAATGGATTTCAAAATGTGGAAGCTAAACTCCAACCCCGCATCATTCCCCCACCCTCTACCCCTCACCTCCCCCCCACCCCCTCCAAACACACACACAGGCACAAACTTCCTGTCAAAGTGGCAAAGAAACATTTCTTTAAAATCAGCTTAGGGGTCATGATTCCAGAAATCTCGTGTTCAACACACGGGGGCTCCCTCATCCCTCGGATGATCTAATGGGAGGGAGTCAGGAAACCTCCGAAACTAAAGCAATAGGGACAGCGAGGATATAGTTGTAAGACTTCGAAACAGTTTCCACTCAACGTGAACTGAAATGTTACCTGTCAGTGTTCGCCAAAATGGCGAACTGAACGCATTTGCGCAATTCCAAAAATAATAATCGTTGTGGAATAGATTGTGGTTTAAATGGATATGTATCACACACAGCTGAAACGGACGTACCGTTTTTTTCTATCTCTGTAACTGCTACAGCAAATTTATTGCTTCTCACTTTTTCAATAGTATTAGGTAGTCAGTTTCAACGTCAGAGCACTAATCCTCTGTCAATGTGTTTTAGAAAGCCCTTGTATCATTTTATCCTTTCCGCATCCATACTATTTTTTGCAAATAAAATTCCAGAAATAGTCATCGATTGAATTATTTTGACTGTTCTGTGTAAGTTAAGGAATCTGGCTGTGATTTTAAAAAGACGTGTCCAGTATTATAATAGGCCAGTGTAATCATTTTCATTAAAGTACATATATAAAGTGATTGAACTTCGCAAACAATTACTCGTTAGCGAGAAATACGTTGATTTATTAATCTTATGACATCTTTTGGAGAAGTTAAGTTTCAACTACGAATAAAACCAATTTCACTTTTTTGACGATTTACTTGTAACTTGTTTTCCAACTTCTAAAGTTGGGGTAGGGGGTGGAGGGGGTGGTTGCTGGATGAAGGCAAGGTGGCCAGCACCACCAAAATACATCTCAAACATAAGATTACATCGTGCCCAATAAACACTCACTTCCGAACGCTCCCCCAACAGCAGAGATCCTGTCACTTCTGGTATAATGCTCCAGAACATGCAGTCACTGACATTTAGTCTCCTGCAAAGGTAGGAATCTTGTACGCCCGGCCCTTATCTCCCCACCCCCATGACAGTGCCTCCTCTTTTGCGAGTTCAGAATCAGCAGCCAATTATACAACGTTCTTTCTACGATTATTATTTCTGCTCAAGGCAGATGGTCTATTGATTCCAATTACAGCCAATTCAAACACCCCCAACCCCCCGCCCCAAACAACCTCCTCAAAATCAACAGGAATAACAACTTATCATTTCAGACTCGGTACTCCATTCGGTTAGAAACTACGCCTTAATAAGACCCCCTTCCTCCCCTACCCGTGCAACTCGCTTCTTCTAAAGACATTTCCCTGACTGGTGCCTGGACCTCTTCCAATTTCAGGGAATAGACAATCCGTTTCTATAAGTCCGATCTCGTTAAAAGTGAGTCGGCCGGCTGAACTATTCAGGGACATTTTTAAAAGGTCGCGTCAGGCAAACTGCAATAATGCAAGACTTCCTGTGTATATACAAAAAAAAAGTAAATTGGCCCCTGCAACTGTAGATAAAGCTGTGGAGGGAGAAGGAAAACCTGCTCCATGACACTGTTTTCTTTTGTTGTGCTTAAGACATCAACATTAAGTTCGTGATCATCCGAAACTTAAGACATCAATATTCCAGAGTCACAGTTGTTCTGCAATGTGCAGTCCCGCTTGTAATACTGCAATCTCATTCTGTTTAGTAAACCTCTTGCTTGAGCAGTTAGTGTTTTGAAATAATGGCGCTAGCTTCCAGATAAAAGTGGAATTCGACCATTACAATGCGTGAAAACTAAAATCCTGCATCTTAGTCTCTGCATTTCTTTTTAAATGATGATGTTTCCGGGTAGATGTGCAAATACATTTTCCCCGGCGCTGCGAACCCACTAGCTTCAGATGTCCAAATTCATTTTTATTTTCACTCTTGATGTTTGATGCTGGTGAAAATTTCGGGCCTTATGTTTGCCAACTTCGTCAACATTTTTTGCCGTGTTTAAGTACCGCGATTTGGGGACAAGCAGCTTTTATTTGTCATTCTTTGCCAGACCACGAATCATAATCTTTCACAAGTAGCCCCTGCCCGGGTCAGTAAACATTACTTTGGGGTTAAGAAGCCTTCAACTCAATGGTCATTTGAGACCAGTGGACGACTCTATTTTCTTTGGCACTCCATTAAAGTCGTGAATTTAGCAGGTTGTACATCAAATCATATTCGTTCTAGTCACGGATTGTTGTTTTTTATCCCCCCGCAGCAGTGTGCACGTTGAAAAACTAGGAATCATTACAAGGGAGTAACTTCCTGTAGTTGTATTTTTCCACATTCTCGAAGTGGCAGTTCAGCAAACTGACATGGGGCCACTTAAATGTAATTTAAAATCACCACTTTGATTTCAACGCGACGTCTAACGGAAAATAATAAGTTTGTTTGCATTAGATTCGCGTTATTGGTTTACAAAACCTCGGCGTTATTTTGTTAACGGTGACATTTTTAAAACTGTGATATAGTTTTTCAGCTCCCCTTGGCTGTTCAGTTGGAGTTATGCGTCCTCAAAAAGATTAACCTGAGCTATTTTGTTTGGAATGAAACAAGCGCACAAAGGTCACTCCACACTAGATGGAGCTACACATCGTTTTGAGAAAATACGGTTAGTTGCACAGAACTTATAAAGTATATTTTTGTAATAATTTTTAAGATTAAAATGTAATTGTGCACACATTCCAGTCTTTTTTAATATCATTAATAGGTACCAGACGTCGCAGAGGGGAAGAGGGTTATTTTCACATGCCTTGGACAGAAATACCTGCACTACCATCTGAGACAATGTGCATGTTCACCCAAACTGAAATTAGTTCTTGACTGGACCTCAGTAATGTCATTGTTATTACATCCTGTCACGTACAAGTAGACTCAACAGTTAACATTAAAATACAGAACCATTGAGATGGTGAGTTCAGAGAAGATACTTCTTAGATAGCATTATCAATCGCAATCTGTCTGTGTGCAATTTATAAAAGCCACTTTGTGTCAGGAACATGTTCTGCAGTTTTTATACAGTATTGCAGTTTTTAAAAAAAACAAGGTTCCCAACCAAATGTAAGAGTGAACACGTACTTGTAGAGCCTAATGTTAGTTTACTACAGCATCTAATATTAGAAATGGTCATGATTCACACAGCTACCGCACGCTTATATAAACGCTTACTAACAGCACAGCTCATTTACAAGACAACATTTGTACATCTCAATTTTTTTTAAAAAAAAAGCCACGAACGATGCTGCAGTCTCATGGCAGACCTACCCCCATACTTCTTTGGCAAAGCGGTCACCAAGTAATCCAAGTTTACAGTATCAAGCAGGTAATTCCTCTGCGGTGATCTTGTGCTTAACGTTCTGAGCTCTCCCGCCAAAGCATGAAACGGGTTAAGATGTCTTTGGCGTAAGGGTTCCGAGGATCAACACGATGAAAATTGACTTTTCAGATCGAATTATTGAAACCTGGCTCAGTGAATTAAGCGTCTCAGCAGCATTCCTTTTTCTTAACTGATCTGAGCGGAGTATACCGTCACTATTTCTCTTCCAAGGAATGAGGGCTATTGACATCAATGTCCATCTGCAAAAGAAATAATTAGTGCTTCTAACAAACTGTGGGCGTGATGTACGGAAACAGTTTGGATGGAATAAAATATTCAGGAACGAAGTGCCTTTGGCCAGACCGGCAGCAATAAACTGCGAGAGCTTTCCCCAGCAGAACCCCCTCCCCCCGCACTCTCTCTCTCTCCCTCTTCTGATCTCCGCTGGCACTGGGTTCAAACAGGCAAGATTTCCTTCTTGAAGTCTCGAATCAAGTTTTCGGTCCGCACTCGGGTTGGGATTTTGTATGGCACAGCGTCCGGACTTGTTACAAAGCGGAGTCCGCGGACAGTGAACGGTCCCACACACATGGTTCAAAAGTCCTGGCTGACATTCTGAGGCTGTGGCCAGAAGCCTGAGCTTTGCAGAGTTGGGTGATCTGTCTCCAGACAACGATCTCCGCCCCCCCCCCCCCCTCAACCTCAAGCCCTCTCCTTCCCCTCCCCTGCTTGCAGCCACTCAGTATTTCCTGAGCTCCTCTGTGCGGCTCAGCCTTCAGGTTTGTACCAGGAGCCCGGGTTTTACACACAATCCACTGGCGTCCGCAGCCACACCAACTCCAGGCTGGGCGATCCACACAGGACCATGATCCACTACACGCTTCGTGCTCTCTGCTCCGCTCCCTGGCTCTCACCTGTCCTCCCTCACTCCCTCACTCCATCCCTCCCTCACTCTCCTCAACTCGAAGCTTTGACTCCGCCCGCGGGCAAGCGGCTCGACCAGCTGCGCATGCGCCGCTCCCTCCCCAGCCCCAGCTTTTAAAGCTGTCCGTCCTATTCCCCACCAGCCACGGGAACACCTCGCCATTTCACACCGAGTGTTCAACCCAGACCACTCAATATCCGTTGGCAACTCATTGATCTTGCTTTTTGTTCCACCTAAAACCAGAAAGCGATTTATAACTGAACAACGAGAATCACTGTTACCGACTGGAGTTTAACATTTCCACACCATTACAACTAGGTGTAAATCATGAACCTATAATTAAAGTGTTTGCATGAACTGACCTAAGAAAGAATGTTATTGCTGCCTCTTTCTAGAAAAAAAATCATTTGCAACCATGGGTTTATATTTCTGGTCTAATACATTGGAACGGTTCTCATTACACAGGCAACGCAAGATGAGACTATGGAAAGTACATCAGATTTGAAGAGCGCAAGTTTGTGTCTTGCTGTATACTTGTGTAACATATATGTACCTATATTTACAGGTTTAAATCATTCATTGACATTTGCATCAAGTTCGAGACGCTGATATGAACTGATTTATCCATCAGCGAGGCAATTGGATAAACAAAGAACCCTTTCCAAAACCCCGTGAGCACAAAATTTGAAGAAACTGGAGGAGCAAACAAGAAATGTGAAGACAGCCAGAAGTGTGCTTTCTGTTTGGGGTGGGGTGGTGGCAAGAATGCTGGCCATCCTTGTCTTGAAATGTTGTATCACCTAGAACTTACATCCAGGTTTAACACTGTGCAGCCTATTAAAGTACTGAAAAGTAAAGTCTCCACACACACACACACCCAACATCATAGCTGCTCCGATTCCACTTTGGGAAAGACGGGACAACAACAGAAAGAACCCCTGAGTTTACTGCAATTTTGTTTTTATTTTCTCCGAACACGAAGAAAGCTTAATTTCATAGTGAAAGGCAGAGCAAAGGGAAAGGCAAATTGCTCCGTACACGGGCTTTTCCAACAACATCCGGCAAAGTTTCACAAGACGCCAGTGAAGTTAATAATGAAAAAGAGAAACAGATTGTTTAAAATAAAATCTGCTTTCGGAGGAGTGTCGGCCAGCGCATCAAGTGACGGATTCAATACAGACGTTACAAAAATCCCGACCAGAATCGTCTCCTATAAACAACTTCAATATTAACGCCACGGAATCGTTGGTTTCCTGGTAATCTTTTGATTGAAATAGTCTCTGCCTCATCCTCCAGTCTCTCTCAGTGCTGTTCAGTTCCGAACACTGCTCCAATTCTGTAATTACAGACGAACTTACGTCCGGAAAGGGTGGGAGAGACATAGAGGGAGGAATCGCTGCGGTATTTTTGTACACCCAGGCTAACATTTTCGTGTTTTCAGCAACAGCATATTACAAGGGTCATCTTTTGCACTAAATAGAGGTTTCCCATCAAGCTAACGGTTTTAATGGCTGCTGGAAGGCAGTTTACCTTAGGAAAACAAAAGGGGACAGTGTTCAGCTGATAGTCGTATCTCAACAGGATTTAACCCCCTTCATTATTTGTTTTGCCAAGTGCAGCTTTCACGGCGCTCCACTTTTCTACGGGTTCCACTGAAATCAGCCGAGGTCTGCAAAACGGAATTCATAGAAAATGCGTACAATTGCTCGAAACAAGACGTTGATCATGGCAGAAATGAGTATGGGGTTCGGAAACAGCACCGAGAGATCGAGCCATTTCTTAACCGCGAGACAGTGAAATCCAGATCCTTATTCGCCATTCAAAACATATTTCTCGAGAAATCCGCAGTGTACATCAACCCGTTCAGTTGCTGCTTTGACAGTGTATGAAACACTAAACTCGTTTTCTTTTTGCTCCAATTTTGCAACTGGGGAATGGAATGCCATTCAGAATGGTGGTGCAGAGTTTGTGTGTGTGTTTTCATTGCCGCTCATAATTTACCGGAGGAAGGTGGGGGGTTGGATGCAGCCCATGGCGGCGGTAATCACTTGAACTCGGGAGAGAGCCTCTTCCTCGGCCCTTCTCCCCAGCAAGCTCATGGGGTCGCCGGGGACTCCGGTTAACCGGGAGCGAGATCTTCAGGAGACTTGTTCATAAACCGATCAAACCCTCTCCACTCATTGTCCTCCGCACCACACAGAACCCTCCCCCCCACCCCAACTACTTTCATTTAGTGGTGGTTCAAAGGAGACCACGTAGCCTACAGCATTTGCCAGTGGCCTCCCAGTGGGTCCCTCACTATCTGCCACTCTATGCCAACCTTAAGGTACCCCATTCATGGGCACGATCGCTTCTCTCGCCCCTCCGCCCACCGCAACGTCCAAGCCATAACTCACCTTCACTCACCTTTGGCCTGGGGACATATGATGAGCATATCCTGGGCCTCTTGTGGGTGCCTCACTGACACTGGTCACTCCTGTTAGTGCTATATGAAGAGCTGCCAGCTTCTGACTGACCAGCAGCTCCCAGAAGATAGAGCATTTGTGCTGGTGATCCCGTCATTGGGGCTGACTTCATGATGTCTATTTAAGTGCCTGAATGGCACGTGGTTCCCTCAGGTCTCTTCCAGGGAATTTACACACGTTCCCCATCAGTTTTCTGACCAGTGAACAAGACATACCGCAGTCTGACAACACTCCAGCCTTTGCTATTACTCATCTCAGAAATTGGATTCTCTACAGGATAAAATAATCAACTGAATCAATGCATACAGTACTTACTGTTGTTCAGTAAATGATCCACAATAGCCTGCTTATTCATTTCTTTTCAATGTAATATGTGGTATGACAAGCTTACCAGAGTTTTTACCAGGCCATGGTGGCACCATGATGGAGGTGGAACATGCTAGCCATTCCAATATCACAGTACCCACATTAACCAATAAAAGGCTTGAGGTCTTTTCAGATTCTGGAACAGAGCTTCAGGAAGAGCGCTTAGGGCCTAGGTAATTGAGGGACTGGCAACCAATGGTGGAGAAATTCTAATTGGGAATAGATGAGAGGTCAGTAATTACATCTTCGTCAACTCCTGGCATTTACAAATCAATTTCCATATAATAAGAAAATGCAAAGAAAACCACATTGGGGTTTCATTAATGCAGGGATGATAAGAAAAGTCCAGAAGTTATTCTAATACACTGCTACTCATTATAAAACATTCTTTTAAGCAACTAAACCCATTAAAATTAGAGATATAGTGAAAATACTCAAATGTCACTCAAGATTCCACTGACAGAAGAGAAGCTACTGTTCACATAAAATGTGACATCAGGCCAGGCACAGCTCCTAAAATAATCCAATTTAATGTACTCTTTGAAATAGCAAATATATTGACAGCAGAGTGATATTCTACTTACTGATTTTTCAATTTTAATTGCAGGATACAGGATTGCATTCCAATGGCAACCAACACCCCTTTCCCTGGTGGCAGGCTTATCCCAAGTGTTCTTATTGTAGGATCCATTTATTTTTACGCCTGTTCACTTGTTTTCAGTGATTTCTGTATTTAGACCCCTAAATATCATTCCTCAACCATAGCTCCAATCTTTCACCATTTAGAGAAGTCTTTGATCCAATGTTGATATGACCTAAGTAGATGAGCTCATGCTTTGCCACACCATTTGTCATAATTATACACATCCATTTTATCTATCCTCTAGCCTCTTGGCTATTTTCTATTTCTATCTACTCTAGTTACTGTGTGGCTTAATTTATTGTCATCATGAACAAAGATAACCATTCCCTATCCGTTTAACCAAGTCTCTTGTGAATATAATGATCACTGGGGATATCACCTATCACATCTTATCATCAAGTCTTCTCCCTAAATGTCTACATTAGCTGTCATATATTTTTTGTGACCAATTAGCATTTTAGCTGCTGTGGAAGCAATTGCTTGTAACCATAATGGAGAGGTGATTACGAGGATGGGAGCTGAACGGGACAGGCCAAACTGGACTTGTGAAAAGGATATTGCCATGTCATAACTTGCCTCCATTCTGGGGGGCGTCCCATACAATAAACATGGAGACAAAAACTGTCCAGTTGTAAGAGGCATTTTCAAAGCCAAGCATTCAATGAGCAATGAATCACATATTGCAAATGTACAATGTTATTCAAAGAAGAGTAGAAAGTTCTTTCAGTGTCTCACTCTCAGAACTCTTCCTTTAGCTACATTCCCTAAAAATTAGGGAATTAGTCTTATGTCAAATTACTGTTTGTGGGATCCTGCTGCATACAAAATTATTTACCAAATTTTCCTGCTGATGAACAATGACTCAATTTCAATGTAATTCATTACAAGTGAAAAGTTTTGGAATGTTTTGAAGAGTTGTGATAAACACTAAATAAATAAGATTCTACTGCATATATGGGATCAATGGAAAGAAAACAAGGCTGGAATTGTTCTTTCTTGATATTTTATTCTCAGACCTTTGAGGAATGGCTCTGTTAGCCTTGTTCCTGATCCCGGAACTCTTTGATTTCCTTAATTCTTCTGTGTTGAAGCTACCCATCTGTGTGAAATACCATTTCTACATTATCTGCTTTGCCATTTACTGATGCTCCCACTAGCAAGTTTGTGCTGGATTACTTTTCAGAAGACTAGTGAATTGTCTGTTTTGGCAACATGTTGGGTCAATAAAGATATATTTTCAGTTATTGTGCCAACATAGTCTTCAGAATATTTTGCCATCCAATTCTTATTTGATCCCTCTATGTTTTTAGTCTTCCAGCCAACTGACCTTATGTTCACAGATGGAAAAATCTACGCCCAACCAAACTCTATTTAAGTGCAATCTATCTATTTGCTTCTTGAAAAATAATATGTTTACTTTGCTCATCTGTTCCCCAGATGTGGTGCCTAGTCAGACAGGAAGGAATCTGGCAAATTTCAAACAAAGCAACGAATGTCATACGTTGACACCTGCCATAACTGTGTCCTTTCTCCAAGACCGCTGAGAATGCTTTACAGATGTAATGCCCATCCACAATGGCTGAGATATGACAATGTACTTGGTTTAGCAGGTAGCTTGTTGAAAAAATTCCAGATATTGAGGTAGAATTTTTTTGGCAGCACGATCATCCCAAAGACACCATGGAATGTGGCACAAAGGAAGCTAATTGTCATGAAGCATTCTGCTTGAGACTTCATGAATCATGGCAACTAAAGAATGCCTGAAGGCCATTTGGCCCACATCTGTCATCATCAGCTCTTCAAATGGATCCATCTACTCTAGTTCCATTTCCCTGTCTTTTCTCTCACCCAGTTCCTTTTAAAGATGTTAGATTAGTTGTCTGAATAGGTAATGCATGCCTTTTATCACTCTTAACTAAATTACTTACTTTAGTCAAGCGCATATAGTCTTTTGGAAATACATGTTGGCTAGGTCTGATCAGCTTGAGCCTTTCTAAGTATTCGTTCACTTCATCCCATATTATGGACTCTGTCTGTAAGTGGCAATAGTATCAATGCTCATTATTGTGAGGGAGTCTCACTTATTAGTTGTGAGCATTAGGAAATTGTGACTCTGCTGCTCATGATTTTCTGTCTGTTCAAAAGATGAATGCATGCTGCCCTTTCTGCAGTTGGCATTCAGAATGTTATTCCTTAGAAATTTGCCAACACACACAATAGGTAATGTGAAGTAGCCTTGCAACTTTCCTCTTTTTGAACACTGTGCCATATTTTCTGAGTTCAGTCCTTCAGTATAGTCTGTATTTCCAAAAAATAATTTAGAAAATTCTGATTAAATAGAACAACATTGTGCTGAATATAAGGCTGAGAACAAAACAAGGTCATTCAGTCAAACCAGACTGTGCTGGTGTTGAGGTAGGGCAAACCAGGGCAGGACACATACAGTTAATGGTTGGACCCCAGGAAGTGTTGCCAAACAAAGAGCCCTTGGGGTTCAGGTGCATAGTTCCTTGGAAGTGGAATCACAGGTAGACTGGTGGTAAAGAAGGTATTTGGCATGCTTGCCTTCATTGGTCACAACATCAAGTATAGCAGTCAGGATGTCATGTTGCAGCTGTATAGGACATCAGTGAGGCCACTTTTACAATACTGCATACAATTCTGATCATCCTTCTAGAGGAAAGATGCTGTTAAACTTGAGAGGGTGCTAAAAGATTTACAAGGATGTTGCCAGGATTGGACGGTTTGATCTATAGGGAGAGGCTGAATAGGCTGGGGCTTTTTTTTTCCTTGGAACATTGGAAGCTGAGGTGGCCTTATTGAGGTTTATAAAATCACAAGGGGCATGGATGGGGTGAATAGCCAAGGTCTTTCTTCTAGGGTAGGGGAACCCAAAACAAGAGGGCATAGTTTTAAGGTGAGAGGAGAAAGATTTAAAAAAGGAGCTGAGGGGGTCACCTTTTCACACAAAGGGTGGTGCATGTATGGAACAATCAGACAGAGGAAATGATCAAGGTGAGTACAATTACATTTAAAAGGCAGTTGGTTGGGTATATGAATAAGAAGGGTTTAGAGGGATATGGGCCAAATGCTGGCAAATGGGACTAGGTCAGATTGGGATGTCTGATCGATGTTAATGAGTTGGACCGAAGGGTCTGTTTCTGTGCTGTCTGACTCTATGACTCTATGACAAAGAAGCTGATTAAGAGGGGAAAATAGAGTAAATGAGAGTAAGCATAAGAGGAAACATTCAAACCGATAGTAAAAGCTTCTATAGGTACGTGAAGAGAATATGATTAGTAAAGACGAATATCAGTGCCCCTATAGTCAGAACTTGTAATGGGGAACAAAAAAATGGCAGATCAATTAAATACATATGATTGTTCTGTTCTCACAAAGGAAGACAAAAGTAACATCTCAAAAAAAAATGGGGGAATGCAGGGCCTAATGAGAATGAGGAATTGAAATTAATTAATATTAGTAGGGAAGTGGTGTTGGGGAAACTAATGGGATTAAAGGCAGATTTTTTTCCCCCAGGGCCTGCTAAACTTCATCCCGTAGTATTTAAGCAGGTAGTACAAGAAATAATAGATGTGGTCCTGGTCATCTTCCAAAGTTTTTAGACTCTCGAACAGTTCCTACGAATTGGAAGGTAGCTAATGTAAACCGGCCATTTAAGGAGAGGCAAAGAGTAAACATCAGCTTGACATCAGTAGTGGGAAAATGCTAGAGACTGTTATAAAAGATTTAATAGCAGAGCACTTGGAAGATAGTGACGAGATTGAACGAAGGGAGAATAGATTTATGAAGGGGAAGTTGTGCCTGGCAAATCTACTGGAATTTTTTGAGGATGTAACTAGGAGAGTCGATAAAAGGAAGCCAGTAAATGTGGTTTACTTGGATTTCGGTAGGTTTTTGATAAGGTCAATAAGAGATTAGCATGCAAAATTAAAGCACATGGGATTGGAGGTCAAGTACTGAAATGGATTGAGAACTGATTGGCAGTTAGGAACAAAGAGCAGGAATAAGTGGGTTTTTTTCTAAGTGGCAGGCAATGAATAGTGAGGTACTGCAGGGATCAGTGCTTGGACTCCAGTGATTCACAAGTATATTAATGATTTAGGTGAGGAAACTATGTGTCTTATCTCCAAGTTTGCAGATGATGCAAAGCTGGGTAGAAGGGTATGTTGTGAAGAAGACACAAAGAAGCTTCAGTGTGATTTGGAAAAGTTAAGTAAGTGAAGAAAACATGGCAAATGCAGTATAATGTGGATAAATGTGAGAGTATCCACCCTAGTTTTAAAATAGGCAGACAGATTCTACCTGAATGGCGATAGATTGGGAAAGGGGGACATGCAACGAGACCTGGATGTCATTGTACACCAGTCACTGAAAGCAAGTATGCAGGTACAGCAGGTAGTGAAGAAGGCAAATGGTGCATTGACATTTATAGCAAGAGGATTCAAGTACAGTAACAGAGGTGTCTTGCTATAACTGCACAGGGCATCGGTAAGACCATAGCTAGTATATTTTGTGCCGTTTTGGTCTCCTTATTTGAGGACGGATATCCCGGCCATTGAGGGAGCACAAAGAAGGTTTACTAGTCTGATTCCTGCAGTAACAGGATTGATGTGTGGGGAGAGACTGGATTGGTTAGGACTATAATTTGGACAGGATTTGTCTGGGGAGATGAGGAAGGATGTTTTCAATGACCATGGAGTCCAGAACCAGGGATCACAGACTAAACATAAGGGGCAGGCCTTTTAGGACAGAGATGAGGAGGAATTTTTTCACCCAGAGAGCCTGTGAAATTTTCTGCCACAGTAAACCATTGAAGCCAAAACATTAAAGTCTTTCAAGAAATATGTAGATATAGTTCTTCGGACTAAAGAGATCAAAGGGTTCGGGGAGAAAGTGGGAAAAGGGTACTGAGTTGGATGATCATCCATGATCATAGCGACTGGCAGACCAAGCTCAAAGGGTCGAATAGCCTACTCCTGCCTCTATGTTACAACTGTTAAAGATGGCAAAGCCTGGCAACTACAGACCCATGAGCTTAACATCAGATTAAAAAAAAAAAACTGAAAGAACTGCAGATGCTAAAAGTCAGAAATTGCTGGAAAATCTCAACAGGTCTGGCAGATTCTGTGGAGACAAATCAGAGTTAATGTTTTGGATCCAGAGACCTGAAAAAGCTCTGCAGAAGTGTCACTAGACCCGAAATGTTAACTCTGATTTCCCTCCACAGATGCTGGCAGACCCGCTGAGATTTTCCAGCAATTTTTGGTTTTGTTTTTGGCTTATCATCAGTGATGGGATGGGTGGTGGTGTCTAGGGGTTGGAGGTGGCAGGTGGAGGAATATATGGAGTGGTTTTGCTGACGTTTATAGGTGGCAGTCTAGAACAAAATTAATTGACAGTTTGAAATGTTTGGACTAATTAATAAAGTCAGCACAGGTTTGTTAATGATATTTGACTGAATTTGTCAAATTCTTTGATAATGCAGCTGAATGAATTAGCAAAGACAGTACAGTTGATGATGTGTATGAACTTTTAAAAGCTGTTTGACAAGTTGTTACATAACAGACCTGTTTGCAAAGTTGGATGGTAATGAAGGATTAGTGGAAGCAGTTGAATAAATTTAGCTAAGGGATAGAAAGCAGAGTTTGGTGGTGAATTATTGCTTTTCATACCAAATGAGTGGGAGAACGGGGGCGGTGGTGGGGGAGGTTGGGGGGTGATCCTTGCTTTTGATAGTTTGGTTGCATGCATTAGAAACATTGCTCTAATGTTAGTGACCTGGAGTTGGGTACAAAGGACACAATTTCACAAAATGTAGAAATGTAATAGACAATGAGAAGGGAGCAACAGGCTTAGGAGGACATAGTCTGCCTAAATGGACAGACACATGACAGATAAAATAAAAAGACGGTTGGAAAAGTCTAACAGATTCAATATCACTCATGGACAAAAACGGTTACAGTTTCAAGTCAAATATGATTACTTGTGGGTATTTCAATTTACTCTGTTTACAAAGGATTAACACAAAGGTGAATGCAGTGATCTTGGTCGAAAAATTGTGGAGAAGCATTGTGAAGTAAATGGTTCAATTTTGATGGGGTACACGAGGAGAAAGATTTTGGGGTGGATACAGAAATCTTTGAAGGTGGTAGAACAATTGAGAAGGATGCTAAAATTTGTGGGGAGCTTGGTTTCATTAACAGAGAAATTGAATAGTTTGAAGAAATTTATGCCGAAATTTTATAAAATACTTGTTAGGCCTGAACAAGAGTATTGTCTTCAGTTTTGGGCCTTACACTGTAAGAAGGATATCAAGGCCTGAGAAAGTGTTCAGAAGCTGCTGGTGACTTGGAGGAAGGAAGCGAGTGTACTGTAACCAAATTTGCAGATGACACAAGAATAGGTGGCAAGGACGGTTGTGAGAAGAATACAAACTGTTTACAAAGAGAAATTGATAGGTTAAGTAAGTGGGCAAAAAATGGTAAATGGAATATAATGTGGGAAAATGCAAATTTGTTCATTTTGGAAGGGAGGACAAAAGAACAGAGTATTATTTAAATCAGGAAAAACTGCAGAAATCTGCAACACAAGGGGATTGGGGATATTTGTGCATGAAACAGGGAAACCTAACAACAGTATCGGCAGCAGGCAATCAGGAAGGTTAAAGGAATGTTGGTCCTTATTTCAAAGGGATTGGAGTATAAGAGTTGGGAAGTCTTACTGCAAATGTCCAGGATGATGGTGAGACCACATCTGGAGCACTGTGAACAGTTTTGGCTCGCATATTTTAGGAAAGATATCATATCATTGGAGGCAGTTTGGAGAAAATTCACTAGGATGATCCCCAATATGGAGAGGTTGTCAGAACTTTTTGGAATTTAGAAGAATGAATAGTGATCTCATTGAAATACGTAAGATTCTTAAGCGGCTTGACAGGAAACTGCTGAGGGGATATTTCTAGTCATGGGGGAGTCTAGACCCTAGTCTGCAAATTTTGACTGACATGGGAAGGAATTTCTTCCCTCAGCATTGTGATTCTTTGGAACACCTTGCCACAGAAAGATTGGGGTTAGAGCCCTTGTGCATATTTAAGACTGAGATAGGTAGATTCTTGATAAGTAAGGGAATCAAGGATCATGGAGCAAGGGTTGGAAAGTGGATGTGAGGAATTGTGGGATCAGCCATGATTCTATTGAATGGTCAAGTAGGCTTGAGGGGCCAAATAGCCTACTCCTGTTCCAAATCTTATGGTATTATGGTCAAAGAGATTAACTTATGTTTCTAGGGATTCAGGGATTCAGTTTTGTGGATAAACTAGAAAGAGTGGAATTGTTTTCTTTAAAAGGCAGAGAAAGTTATAAGATTTGAGAGAGGTGTTTAAAATTCTTATTGATAGAATAATTAAAAATAAATTATTTCTGGTTGCAGCAGGATTGATAGAAGGAGGCAATGTTTAAGATAATTGGGTAGGCAATGGCCCAGTTGTATTACTGCTAGACTATTAATCCAGAAACCCAGATGACCCGAGTTCGAATCCCACCACGGCACTTGGTGGAATTTGAATTCAATAATTAAAAAAAAGTCTGGAATTAAGCATCACCATGAAATCATTGCCGATTGTCTGAAAAACCCATCTGGTTCACTAATGCCCTTCAGGGATAGAAATCTGCCGCCTTCACCTGGTCTGGCCTACATGTGACTCCAGATCCACAGCGATTTGGCTGACTCTCAATTGCCCCCTGAAATGATCAAGCAAGCCATTCAGTTGTACCGATCGCTACAAAGTCTCAAAGAAATGAAACCGGACGGATCACCTGGCATTAACTTAGGCTCTGGAAAAGACAACAACAGAAACATCCCTGTTGACCCCTGCAAAATCCTCCTCATGTGGGGGCTAGTACCAAAATTGGGAGAGCTGTCTCATAGAGTAGTTAAGCAATGGCCTAACATAGTCAAACTCACAGAATCATACCTTACAGACAATGTCCCAGACACCACTATCACCATCCCTAGATATGTCCTGTCACACCACCAGGACAGACCAAGCAGAGGTGGGAGCACAGTGGTATACAGTCATTGACTCCGGACCCCGTGAAGTCTCATGGCTTCAGGTTAAACATAGGCAAGGAAACCTCCTGCTGATTACCATACACTGTCCTCCCTCAGCTGATGAATCAGTACTCCTCCATGTTGAACAGCACTTGGAGAAAGCACTGAGGATGGCAAGGGCACAAAATGTACTCTGAGTGGGGGATTTCAATGGCCACCACCAAGACCGGCTCAGCAGCAGTACTACTGATCGAGCTGGTCGAGTCCTAAAGGACATAGCTGCTAGACTGGGTCTGCGGCAAGTGGTGAGGGAACAAACAAGAAGGAAAAACATACTTAATGTCATCTTTACCTACCTGCCAGCAGCAGTTGCATCTGTTCATCACTGTATCACTAAGAGTGACCATTGCACAGTCCTTGTGGAGACGAAGTCCCGCCTTCACATTGAGAATAACTTACACTGTGTTGTGTGGCACTATTGCTGTGCGAAATGGGACAGACTTCGCTGAGATCTAGCAACTCAAGACTGGGCATCTATGAAGCACTGTGGGCCATCAACAGCAGCAGAATTGTACTCCAGCACAATCTGTAACTTCATGGCCCAGTATATTCCCCCACTCAACCATTACCATCAAGCCAGAGGATCAAACCTGGTTCAATGGTGAGTGCAGGAGGACATGCCAGGAGCAGCACCAGGCATACCAGAAGATGAGGTATCAATCTGGTGAAGCCACCAAACAGGACTACTTGCACGCCAAACAACGAAAGCAGCAAGTGATGGACAGAGCTAAGTGATCCCACAACCAACAGATCAGATCTAATCTCTGCAGTCCTGCCACATCCAGTCGTGAATGGTGGTGGATAATTAAACAACTCACTGGAGGAGGAGGCTCCACAAATATCCCCATTCTCAATGATGGAAAAGCCCAGCACATCAGTGCAAAAGATAAGGCTGAAGCATTTGCAGCAATTTTCAGCCAGAAGTGCTGAGTGGGTGATCCAACTCAGCCTCCTCCAGTAGTCTCCAGCATTACAGATGCCAGTCTTCAGCCAATCTACCTTGTTCAGTCCTGTTAGAATTTTATAAGTCTCTATGAGAGCCCCCCTGATTCGCCTGAACTCTAGCATAAACAATCCCAACCTAGCCAATCTCTCCTCATCCCCGGAATCAGCCTGGTAAACCTTCACTGCACTCCCTTGAGAGCAAGAGCATCCTTCCTCAGAAAAGGGGATTCAAAGTGTGGTCTCACGAAGGCCCTGTAATACTGCAACAACCTATCCCTGCTCCTGTACTCAAAACCTCTCGCAATGAAGGCTTCCTCAGTGTTAATTGTACTCCACAATTTGGCGTTATTTTCAATTGCTGATTTTGAATTATTTAATCCTAAATTCAAATCATTAATACAAATTATGAAAGAAAATTGTCCCAAGGCTGATCTTTGCAGATTACCGTTTTCTAATTATCCCACAACCTATATTTTTGTGGTAAATTTGCTATTAATTCAGACACCTGTGCCTTAATTCCAAGCCCTGACCTTTGTCATTAGCCTAACATATGGTATCTGATGGAAGATTAGCATGTCCACAACAATTTTCTTCAACATTCTAATTTGTATGGTATCTGAACCTGGTGACTTTTCTAGGTTTATTCACATTATTGTTTCAATAAATTGCTTTTGTACATATAACTCCATTGATGCTTTTTTTCCTACAATCTCCTCAGGTGCATTGCAATGTAATTTTCACCTTGCTCTGTAAAAATTGTATCTTTCCCATTCACTCCCAAATACAAGGTTGCCCCTTTCATCGCAAATTGAACCTGCCGATTCCTTGACCATCCTTTCACTTTTAATATACTTGTTAAAAAGGTTTGTTACTTGTGTTCATGTTGATTAATATTCCTCTTCCACATTTCTGCTTGGATTTCCTAATTTCTGCTTTTCTTCCCTTGTGCATTTCTTTTACTGTATTTCATTGTTTCCTCCTATCTATATTAATTAAATGTCCGTTTTTCAAATTTAATCATAAACTCGTCATCCTGTGTATCCCAGGAACCTTTTCTCTCATGCTTTCACCTTATTGGTATGTATTTAACCTTGATATTATTCACCTTGTATGGGTGAGTTGTTCTTGAACTAGTTAATGTGAACTAAATCCACTTTATCCCCCTAATATTGTCCAACTTCCAGTCTAACGTTTTACTATTGACTCATCCTTTTTTCTTCACATATCTTAATCAGAATCTAGTAAGATTATGGCAATTAAATTGGTTCAACTCAGTAAACAAGCCCTACACTGGAATGAGGGTCAACATAGTCTTACCAGACCTTAGCGCTGCTCTATCATTAGAGAGAGATGACTAGTGGTGATTTAACTTAGGGGCTAACATAACTCAGGTGAGGGAAGAAGTTGAGAAGAGCAGTCCTTCATGGTCGCCTCAGCCGGAGATGGGAATTGAACTCACACTGTTGGTGTCACAGTGCTTTGCAGACCAACTGTGTAACCAACTGAGCCAAGTTAATAGGAAGCCTGAGGTGCACCCAATATTGGAGCCTTGGACCTCATTTAATTTCAACTGGCAAGTTGCAGATAAATGCTTCAAATCATCAGACAGCTCATAAGCAAAGGAGATTTATGTTTGGGCCCACTTTATTGCTAGTAGAGGCTTTTATACAATTCTGGTGGTGGATGGAGATGGTTGAGTGCTGCGGAGAAAACAAATTGGGATGGGGATATTAATCAAGAAGGAGCAGGTGGTTAGGATGACGGGAGGTAAATGGAACATGTCTTATGAGGCTGGCATAGCGTGGAAGCAGGCCACTAAACACTTCAAGTCTACACAATCCCTGCAAAGAGCATCTCTCCTACACCTACCCCCCAAAACTGTCCCTGCAACCCAGCACTAATCCACCTAGCCTGCTCACTATGGGAAATTTATCTCACCAATCCATTGAACCTGCATATCCTTGGACTGTGCACACACACAACATACAAACTCCACACAGACAGTTGCCCAAGGGTGGGAGTGAACCTAGTTCCCTGGTGCTGGGCAGCAGCAGTGCTAACCATTGAGCCACCATGCCACCTGAGCATTTCCACAGAGATGGGAAGAGAACTCTTGCCCATTCTGGTTTCATGTTCCAATCAGCACTTTCTGAAATATTTACCCTTGTTTGTAAAAGCCTCCAGTACTTCCTGTACAGCTTGTTTGTTAGGCTGCATATAGACATGGTTTTCCTGAAAACAACCAGTTTGACACCAATTAAATTCAGTCAGCCAAATTTCTGGAAGACAGGTCTCAAACAGGTGCTAGGCTACAATTTTGCATGGTTTAGTGCCTGTCTCAGATGGTACTCCTGGTCATTATGCTTCAGCTTTTGGTAATATGACATTAGCTGCATGCTAATGCTAACGTGAGCTGCATGCATGCATGCTGTTTCCTGTCTGTGAAAAGGGTGAAACATTAACTGATTTTTAGGTCAGAACCTTTTTTCCTTCACTGCTGTCCTACCTGTGTACCATTACATGTCTTGCTCCATTACCCAGAATCAAATTTGCCATTGTATCCTTTCTTTGTAAGCTATTGAAAAAGAAACAGTTCTAGGTGTATTCTAAGATCTCCTTCTAATCTGATTACAAACATTTGTTTTACCCCAGTTTGCTTTAAGATGGTCCAACAAGACTGGTATTGCTGCAGACCTCTCCAAATCTCAATTCTTTTCCTATTATTCGTTCATCCATAACATACTCTGAATATGGTAACCAGATTCTTATTAATTTTAATTCAACCCAGGCAGGCTCCGTCTGAATACCATCAGCAATGCAAACTCTTTCTTTCTACCTCTGTGAACATGAGCTTCTCCTCTTCTTAATTCTCTGTTTCTGCTAAATGACAATAGAAATTATTGCACATTCATGGCAACTGAATGAATAGTTTTCCTTGTTCTTCTTCTGAGAAATTGATCCCATCAACCAGTCACATTGAAGGGGCTAGCTTTTTTCAGTCATGTGTGTATTCCTATCAAAGTTAGGCATCACATGTAGAATCTGGATTAAAGTAAGGCCAAGGGAAATGCATTGTATTGGTAGCATGTGCCTGTCATTTCTATCCTCTCAAATTCCGAGTTGTTGTATGTATTACATCTTGTCTGAGAATACTGCCTTCTAAATACTGCCTTCAAAATACAACACTAATCAGCCAAAGGCAAGGATAAAAGTCTCTGAAGAGATCATTAATGAACTTTCAGTTATTGATTTCAGTGCCCTAATGGCCTAGTCAGAATACAACTTCCAACACATCATGATCTATTTTGGATCTGCAGCTTAAGTTTCAATCTTACTAGAAAACAAGGACAGCAGCAGTGTTTCATCGAATTCCTTGGCAATCAGTATCATGGCAGCAAATGAAACAATCATTCAGTTAAGAGAAAAGAAGAAGGAACTTGCATTTATATAGTGCCTTTCATGATCTTGGGACACCCCAAAGCCTTTATCCACCAATGATGTACTTTTAATGTTTAGTGATGTTTGTAATGTAAGAAAGCTCAGCAGCTAGCTAGTGCACAACAAGGATCCTCATAGTACTGAGATGAATGACCAGCAGAATTATTGCTTTAAAATTGGCTGTAGGATAAATATTTTGGCAGGACACCTACTTTAACAGATATTTTGTCTAAACTAATGTTATCAACATGTGGGCATTGATGATGAAGGTATATTTTGAATGGCCAGACATTTCTTCATGTCACGAGTTTGAGGAGTCACTTTCTATTGGAAAGTGCATGTTAGTGCCTGCAACCTTCTCAATGGATGAAAGTGCTACAAAGATATTTTGAGGATAACTCTGAAACTTTGCAGAATACCAAAAATGAATCAGGAAGAAGCAATTAGTCAAATTGATGGAGTCACCACTGATAACAGGGGAAATTTGCTTAGGCAGTAAATTAGTTAAAACTTGTCCAATTTTCTCAGAATGCTTGCAATGTTTGGTCCCTCAAACTATAAATTTTGTACAATATTTATACAATCAAAAATATTGTGAGAAATTTGAGTAAGAGCCCATTTAAATTATTATTTATATCTATTCCCTAATGCAGTGACATTGCCTGTTTTGAGTTTAAAGAGAATTGAATGCATGACACCAAGCAGATGGAACAAAAACATCTACTCTTGATTAAGGCCAGACCATTGTTTTCATCATCGTGGCACTGTTGAGGTTTTCCAAGGATCTGCTTATAGTCACATTGAGTTGCTGAGATAAGCAGTTGTGGATGGAGAACTTTTGCAAGAGAGAGTTCTTCAGTTTAAGAGCAACAAGAGAGAGAAATTTAGAGAGAAACTAGATCTGGAAAGTTGACAAAAGAGCGAAACAAGAAGGCTACAGTGGAGAAAGCGAGTTAAAGATTAAAAGTCTATCGAATGACAAGCTGTCTTTTACTTCTATTCAAGAGTGTGAGAGAAATGTTTGATAGATCTCCCCATTGAGCCAGGTTTGATTCTTGGATAAAACTGAGCCTTGCAAAAACTTTAGAATTGCTGAAGGAAACTGTGTTTGTTAAAGAGGAAAATTAGCCTCTTGAAATCTGTTTTAAAAAATGAGGATATCACAGTTTCATTTGAGATCACAAGTTACAATGTTGACAAGGTAACAAATAAAGATTAATGGCACAGCTACCAGAGGTAATAAGTGATTTTTGCTCATTCAGCTTGTAAAAGTAACCTGGGAACACGGTTCTTTGTACAGGGGCAGAAAACAAAAGACAGGACTCTTCCTGGTTCTTGAATATGACGCAGGAATGAGATAATCATTTACCTCAAATCTCACCGAAATAACCTCTTAACTGACAGAGAGGTGGGAATTGGCAGTCAATTCTTGATGCAGGCCAAGTGCTGACTTTAGACAGACCATAGCAGCCATTAGTGTAGCTGTCTGTTGAATTCTATTGTTTCAGGTTAGAAGATACTAGGATGAAAACAACTTGAAATGTCTCAGGGAGATCCAAATGCCTGGTACTCAGGCAGGGCAATCCTAAAATTCTCTGATGTCAACCAGTCAACCTCTTAGAGGCTAAAAAAGAGAGGGTCTTCTCCAGTGGGTGGCAAGAAGAGATCAGAAACTCAGTTGAAATAGGCATGGATAGATAACCAGCAGAAAGTGTGTGGTCTGAAAAATTTAAAGGAAGAGGTATAGAGGAATTTAGAGGAAGAGGTCCACCTGGTTAACCTCATTACAATCACTACGTAAGCATAGAAGAAATGTGTGCACAGGCAACCTACTGACTCCTTGGCAATACCCAGAGTCAAAGCGCGAGTGAGGATCTTCAAGCACAAGATCTTCTTGCAGCTTCTAATGAATAGAAGCAACTTCTACCGGCCTTAGAGGCGATCAGCGCTAT
>JAHRHZ010000065.1:27217529-27371169 GCA_024137785.1 Ginglymostoma cirratum
CTGATCGCCTCTAAGGCCGGTAGAAGTTGCTTCTATTCATTTGCAGGGCACTCTGGTAACTAGCAAGTTTATTTTTCATTCAGGCTGTGTCTCAGGACTGCTCACTTGCCATCTTTGTGCGCTCACTTGGTACCTACGTACATGTCCACACCATCCATGCCTTGTGTATTACCACTGTCATGCAGCCAATCAGTTTGCATTAATAGGGCATATATCTTGTTATACAGCAGAGTGCTACGTCAAACTCACAGCTACACCATGTCCGAGCAGCTTTTGTGACCTGCACACGTGAGGCAAGCTGGCAGCCATGTTTCAAAGTCGAATGAGAGTAATCCTTACCAGAGGGGAATAAGAGTAAGTGGGGGAAGATGTTGCGGGCAATACTAAGCATGGTAGCAAGAAAGATTGAGTATGAGAGAAGGATATGGCACTTACCCTGGATATATGGAGAAGGATTTGACCTTCTTATGGCACCGCTTGCCATTCCCCCAGACTGTGGAATGGTACTGACCCAGATGACAACCTTAGGCCAGGTTACCAGAGTCTGGTGGCATGGCCTCCTGTGCCTGTCCTCCGGGAACAGGACTCTTCTCTTTTGCAACGCCCCCTTAACCAGGACATCCAGGTCCCTGTTAGAGGGTCAGAGTGCCATTCCCTACCTTTTCAAAAAGGACATTAATTAACCAGATGGGAATTTTAGACAATCAGTGATAGTTCCATCGTCGCTATCATGGAGATGAGTTTTACATTCCAGACTTTTTGACTGAAATTAAATTTCAGCAGTTGCTGCAATAGGTTTTGAAATCAAAATCACAGAGCATTAGACTGGGTTCATAGATTAGCAGTCCAATGACATTACTGCTATACAACTATCATCCTATAAGCACTATTGCAAACACAATCATGATGAGCTGAATGGTCCATTGCTCCATATTATATTAGAAAAAGGAGGCTATTTAAGCTTACCGAGTTCACTTCTACATGATATCTATAAAAATTTCCCAGACATCTTTGGAAAGACTGCCCTTTGACCAGCAAGTCAGCAGTCTTTTAAAGATGGAGCTGGCGCAATGAATGCCAATCTTATGGAATATAAGCGAATATTAAGTTGTTCTGGGAATGGTGAATGTTAGAATGGGGCTGGAATCAGGCGATTTGAGTTTACAATCATTGGGGCAGGTTGGTGATTAATGAGGCAAGTTTAGTAAGATGTTGTGAGAGATCGTGTTAAGCCTCACAGAGAGAAACCCTGCTTGAAACTCAACAAAACATTTAGCCAAAAATACGTAAGATTCAGTCCTGTTCCTCTATTAATTGGCCAACCCAATTTTTTCTGTATCAGTTTGAAAAATGGAAGTCAGGATCCTCAGAGGAAGAATAATGTACTTTCCCCACTGGGCTTTAAACAAAGCAAGCCCACAACGATCTTCAGCATGCTGCTGCAATTTAAATAGGACAGCGTTTGGAGTTTGCAGGATTCTGCTTGAATAAGAGATATAGTGTTATTTTCAGGAGTGGGTATGGTTGGGATGAGGATGTCATTTTCAAAGGCAATAAGATAATCCAGTTCATGATTTTCAATTCTTCAAAGCAAAAGGATGGACTGTTTCCTTACAACCCATTTTACACAGAACATTTTCACTTGTTTAGTCAGCAACAGCTTTTTTGGCTCACTTCACAGTTTCTTTATTAGTTTCTTCTTTCAAGAGATTATTGACACAACACATCTAGTTTTTTTTTAATGTCTAAGTTGGGCAGATGGGACAACAGTCATAATTTAAAACAAAGGCTCCCATTCTGTTCACTCAAGTCCACCAGCACCCCATTTTGCTAAAGCACTCGTCTCTGTGTAAACAGATTACTTTAAATTCATTGTCAGGGTATGAGGTAAAATGCTTTCAGATAAGAAATGTTTTTATTTTAATTTGAAACTGGCAGGAACCTTGCATTCCTCAGAAAGTGAAACATGGTGGTGGTTTGAACGTCCCTGGCTGTCTGTTCCTGTTGGGCAGCAGTAATGAAACCAATGGTAGCTGCAACACAGGTAGCTTTTGTACTGGTTTTTATGTGGCACACTACCAGCTCTGATTCAGAGAAGACAAGAAGAAGAATACAATGAAGAGAGACATAAGCTTTAAATTCAGAGCAGACGCTCTGAAGTTTTTCAACAGGAAAATTTTCTTGTCATATCAGAGCCAACTCCACATAACTGTACAAATGATCCCATCACAAAATTCCAATGTACAAACCATTTCCTGCTTCATTCTGATCCAACTTTATCCCTTAGGCAAAACATCCTAATCCATTCATGAGTATTCCTCCATTATCTTTCTTTGTACTCAGATGCTTAACACTTTGCATTCTGGATGCTCCTGTCTTCACTAAGGTGGAGCTGGAATTGGCCATGTTCAATTGCCCGTAGTGTCCAGGGATGTGCAGGCTATGTGGATTAGCCATTGGAAATGCAGGGTTACAGGGATAGGGTAGGCGTCTGGGTCTGGGTGGAATGCTCTTTGGAGGATCATGTGGACTTGATGGGCCAAATAGCCTGCTTCCACACTGTAGGGATTCTATGATTCTATAAATTGGTTAACTGCCATCCCTAAGCCAATCAAGGAGCTGAGTCAGTTCACATGCATGATTATTTTGAGCTGATTTCATACTTTTGGCATATTGTTGAAAGCTTGCCTAATGGGAGCTGTGAAAGAAACTGTGACATGTGCCATGAAAAGGCAGGTCCTTGAACGTGATCAAATATTTGCCAGACTGTGCTAAATCTGAAGGGAGAGAAGGACAGATCAGTGGAACCCCAATTTAGATACATGAATCTGATTCTTTCAGTAAGCAATGGGTTGGCACAGTGCCCATGCCTGATGAATGGTGAGGTAGATATGGTTCTTCATGAAATTGATTGCAGTATCTGAGGAGTTGCCCTGTTTGCCAATCCAGAGAAGACTCCTCAGAGGACAGCAGTGCACCATTCTTGACAGGAGGTGGCAGCCAGGCTCAAAGGTCTGCACAGTGCCTGCTCCTCCTGAAAATACAAGTAGGAGATGATGGGATATTTTAAAGGCAATAAGAAGATAACACTTTACAATTGTTCCATTTAGAAAGCTAAAAGTCTAACTTATTACCAAAGCCATAGAATCACTAGAGCTATCATGCAGCCATCATTTGGCTGAATGGTCTCACTTGCATGGGCAGGTCTGTGCAGTGCCACTCACAGAGAATTGTTTGCGTGGTTGCTGTGTGCACAACTTCTACAACTTTGGTGTGTAATAGGGCCTCAGATGAAACTCACAGAATGAAAGAAACCCTCTCTAAATTATTGGTGATGATCCAGATGCTGGTGAGGATGGAGCTTTTCTGGCTGGTGTCCATTTTCCATGTTTCATCATTTGAAGTTCATCCGAAATTCTGTTACCTGTATCCTAAGTCAAAACGAGGCAAGACTGGATGTTACAAAGATAACAAAAAGACAAGATTAGTCTCTTATACTTAAATGTGTATAACATTCATAACAAAGCAAATGAATTGATAGCACACATTGAAGTAAATAAATATAACTACGATAGCCGTGACAAAGACGTGACTGCAAGAAGATACAGCCTAAGTATTGAGGATCATATGATATTTAAGAAAAATAGGAAGCTAGGTAAAAATGGAGGACTAGCACTGTTAATTAAGGTTGGCATTTGTGCAATAATTAGAGATGACACTGGTCCAGGAGATCAAGATGTATAATTGCTTTTGGAGGGGCTGAGCAGTTGTCAGGGAAAGAAGTCACTTGTGGAAATGGTCTACAGGCTTTCTGATGGTAACCATAGTGTAGAACAAAATGTATAAGAAGAAATATTGGGTTTAAGTCAATACTTGTGTTAAAGGAAGAAAGAACTGGAAGAACTGTGGACGCTGGAAATCAGATACAAAAACAAATTGCTGGAGAAGGTCAGCAGGTCTGGCAACATCTGTGGAGAGAGCAGAGTTAACATTTTGGGTCCAGTGACCCTTCTTCAGAAGTTCTGCCAGACCTGCTGAGTTTCTTCAGCAATTTCTGTTCTTGTGTTAAAAGAACTGAAAAAAAATCAGGTTGTTGTAACAGCTTGGATGAGGGTTCATAGAAAGCTTTTGAGATAATTTCTTTAAGTAGCACATCTGGAATCAAGAGCAATTTATGATAGACTTGATATTGGGTAATGTGACGGGATTCAAAATAATCTCAGGGTAAAGGGACCCCCAGGTAGCAGCAATCCCAATATGATTGAATTTTACATCCAGTTTGAAAGGGAAATATTTTGGACTAAGAGTAATATTTTAAACTTAAATGAGAGCATGAAAGCTGAACATGTTGTGAAATGGTTTACTCGTCTAGATGATGGATCAAAAGGGGATACTTAAGGGGATATTTCAGAATGCTCAGAATATTACATTCCAACTATAAACAAAGATTCTAAGGGGAGATCCCACCATTTGTAGTTATCTAAAGAAATTAGGGAAAGAATGAACACTTGAAGAAAAAGCATAACTTGCGTAATGATGAATTGCAGGTCGGATAATTGATCAGAATGCGTACAATGGTAGAGAATGACTGAATTGTTAATTAGGAGGAAGAAAATAGACAGAAGGAAGAAATTAGAGTATGAAAGGAAATTAGCCAGAAATGTAAAAAATGGATAGCGAAAGTCTCTTAAAAGAAAATAAGTAAGGTGAATGTTGATTGTCTGGAGATGAGAGTAGGCAGTTAATAGTAGATATAAAAAAATGGCAAATTAAATGAACAAATATTTTGCTTCTGTCTTCTCTGCAGAGGATATATAAAAATCCATAAATAGCAATAAATCAGGAGGTGGAAGGAAGAAAGAATCTTAGTGAAATTACAATCACTAATGAACTGGTACTAAACCAATTTAGTACAGATGGAGCTGAAAGCTAACAAATCTCTGGACTTCAACCTAGAATCTTAAAAGAGCAAATAAGATGGTAGATATCTTGACATTAAGTCCCTCAAGTCACAAAAAGTTCCATCAAACTGAAAAGTAGCAAAAATAACACTTCTATTCAAGAAGGGAGAGAGACAACAAACAAGAAAATTTATAGCAGTTAAGCCTGACATACTGAAGACGTTATTGCTGTGCACTTAAAAAACATAAGGTAATTGATAAATGTCAGCATTGTTTCTTGAAAGGGAACTCATGTTTGACCAATTTTTTTTAGTGTTCTTTAAAGCTGTTCTTTAAAGAGTAAAGATTTTGTGGTACAGTGGTAGCGTCCCTACCCCTGAACCAGGAGGCCCAGGTTCAAGTTCCACCTGCTCCACAGGTGTGTAATAGCATCTCTGAACAGGTTGATTAGAAAAATAGGTTAAAAATTAAAAATAAAGGCATAAGATGCTACGGGTAACATATAGAGATGTTGCACTTGGATTTCTTGAAGGTACTTAATAAGATGTCACATCAAAGGAAATTGAAAAATAAAAGCTCATGGTGAATGGTTTAATATATTAGCATGGATAGAAGATTGACTAGTTGGAAGAAAACGGAGAGTATGTAAAATAGGTCTTTGCCTAATTAACAGAACAAGCTGAGTCCCACAAATGTGTGTGCTAAGGCCTCAGCTTTTTAAAATTATCGTCGATGGCTTGGATGAGAGGACCGAAGGCATGGTATCAAAATTCACAGATTGCACAAAGACAAGTAATCAATAAAAGTCCACAAAAATTCTTAAAATGTCCAGAGAAAGCAGTATTGTCAAGCTGGTAATCTTGCTGGTAAAAGTCTTGATTTTTGTCGTCCTTTAAAATGTCATCAGGTTATTGTGAGGATAAAAACATTTCACCTGAGTACTGATGACAAACCATCGAATTCAATACTTTTAAATTTAGTTTATCAAGTATCAGAGTGGCCAAAGGTTTGTACTTAGCCACATTCTCTGTCCATGTATTTTCCAGCAATGAACATGCCTCAAACCTGACTATGACATCAACAACCACCACTTCACCTTGTTTTCTAAATATTATTCCACAGTTTCCATCACTGATACTAATAGGTGGTTCAACCAATGCGTTCCACCCATATTACACAGCTTTTCTTTACAACTGCTCAACAATCTTATTATGTTGATGGATCTTTACATTTTTGGCGACATGCAACTCCCAGAAATATGAGGAAGACTTTCATTCTTCAATCCACAACATCCACAGAAAGTATCATCTCTTCCGAGGAAAACTAAATATTTAGCAGTAAATGTATTTGTGTGAAGTTGCAGCATCTTTATACAGGAAGATTGTTTGGGCATATTAAAATGAAACCCATGGTTTGATGCGGGATCATTATAAAAGTAAACTATACACACAACTTGAAAGCTTAAGGCAGCCCATTGCTTTATCAAAGTAGTAAAGATAAAGTCACAATAGCCTTACCAGAGCATAAGGCTGCTGTGTCATTAGAGAGAGATGACTGATGGTGGTTCAACCTGAGGGTGACCTTGCCTCAGGCAAGTAGAGAGGTTGGGGAGGAGAGTTCTTCATGGTAACCTAACCAGAACAGGAATTGAACCCACTCTGTTGGTGTCACTCTGCATGGCAATCAGCTGTCCGGTCAACTCAGCTAACTAACAGTAGAGTGTCACTGAAATGGACAGATGTGGATGAGACTAATAGTGGTGACAGTTGTACCAGTTCCTATCTCTCTTATTTGCATCTAACGAGTTGATGAACTTGTGCCTGCTCAGATCAGATGCTATGTCTTTGACAACACAGTGGACCATTGCCTCTGCGGCCAGGCAGAAAGTTTTGGTTCCTCATTTGGGGAGTGCCTGTCAGAGTCTGGATCAGAAGATAAACCACATGTGCTGGATTCTATAACCTACAGAGATCAGCCTTAATTTATTTTCAGTTGTACGCAGGCGACATCCAGTCACAGGCAAGTCCTGCAATTTTTTGTGGGAGTCCTTGGCATTGCAAATCCTCAGTTGACAACTCCTGTAATAAAGAACCTCTGACCAAATTTTCAATATGTGCATCTGGCATTGCTGATCCAATTATTACATCACAATATCACAGTCAAAGGTGCACAGACAAGAACTGATCTTTGTAATGGTTAACACAAAAGCCTCGACATTATATTGACACATTTAACCATTGTGGCATTCTAAGTGACATCTAAATCTTCCATGAGATGCAGCCCCAGTAACTTCTGTCTGGGTGACAGAATGCTGCTTATTTACTCACCAGATGTGGGCATTGCTGGCTGGGCCAGTATGAATTTTCCATCCATAATTGCCTTCAGAAAGTGGTGGTGAGCTGTCTTCTTGTCCTGCTGCCATCCATGTAACGTAGCTAGACCCACAGTGTTGCGCAAGGGAGAACCAGGATTTTGCTGATGTTCAGATGACTGCCATTGAGAAACTTGTTGTCAGCATGGCCTCTAGAAATCCATGCCTAAATGATGTGGATTCAGACTGACAACACAACAGGGTAGACAGGAAGGAACATTTCCCCTGTTTGGAGGGATCAATAACCAGAGGGTACAGCACCCTATATCATATAGGATATAGCATTTATCAAGGCTAGGAGGCTGGGAACATGCGAAGCAAGGGTGGAATACAAGGAAAGTCGAAAGAGACTTAAACAAGGAGTCAGGAGGGCTAAAAGAGATTATGAAAAGTCATTGGCCAACAGGATTAAGGAAAATCCCAAGGCTTTTAAAACATATATAAAGAGCAAGAGGGTAGCCAGGGAGAGGATTGACCCACTCAAGGACAGGGAAGGGATTTGATGTGAGGAAATGGGCGAGGTATTAAATGAGTACTTTGCGTTAGTATTCACCATAGAGAAGGACTTGGTGGATGATGAGTCTGGGGAAGGGTGTAGAGATAGTTTGGGTCATGTTGAGATCAAAAGGGAGGAGGTAGTGGGGGTCTTGAAAAACCATAAGGTGGACAAGTCCCCAGGGCCTGATGGGATATTCCCCAGAATGCTGAGAGAGGCAAGGGAGGAAATTGCTGGGACCTTGAGGGAAATCTTTGTATCCTCACTGGCTACAAGGGAGGTCCCAGAGGATTAGAGAATAGCCAATGCTGTTTCTTAGTTTAAGAAGGATGGCAAGGATAATCCAGCTAATTACAGGCTGGTGTCCCTTACCTCAGTGGTAGGGAAATTATTGGTGAGGATTCTTCAAGATGGGATTTACTCCCACTTGGAAATAAGTGGGTGTATTAGCAGGAGACAACATGGTTTTGTGAAGGGGAGATAGAGTCTCACTAACATGGTTGAGTTTTTTGAGGAAGTGATGAAGATGATCAATGAGGGAAGGCAGTGGATGTTGTCTACAGTAAGGCCTTTGACAAGGTACCTCATGGCAGGCTGATACAGACGCTAAAGTCGCACGGGGTCAGAGGTGAGCTTGCAAGATTGATTTAAAAAACTAGCTTGGTCATAGAAGCCAGGGGGTAGCAGTGAATGGGTGAGTTTCTGAATGGAGGGCTGTAAATAGTGCCGTTCCTCAGGGATCAGTGTTGGGACCTTTGCTGTTTGTAATATATATAAATGATTTGGAGGAAAATGTAACTGGTCTGATTAGTAAGTTTGCCGATGACACAAAGGTTGGTGGAAATGCAGAGAGCGATGAGGACAGTCAAAGGATACAGCTGGACATAAATCAGTTGGTGACTTGGGCAGAGAGATGGCAGATGAAGTTTAATCTGGAAAAATGTGAGCTGATGCATTTTGGAAGGTCTAATCCAGATGGAAAATATACAGTAAATGGCAGAACCGTTAAGAGTACTGATAGGCAGAGGGATCTGGGTGTACAGGTACACAGGTCACTGAAAGTGGCAACGCAGGTGGAGAAGGTCATAAACAAGTCATATGGCATGCTTGCCTTCATTGGCCAGGGCATGAGTTTAAAAATTGGTAGGTAATGTTGCACCTTTATAGAACCTTGGTTAGGCCGCATTTGGAATATTGTGTTCAATTCTGGTCGCCACACTACCAGAAGGATGTGGTGGCTTTGGAGAGGGTACAGAAAAGATTTACCAGGATGTTGCCTGGTATGGAGGGCATTAGCTATAAGGAGAGGTTGGAGAAGCTTGGGTTGTTCTCACTGGAACGACAGAGGTTGAGGGGCAACCTGATAGAGATCTACAAGGTTATGAAGGTCATGGACAGAGTGGACAGTCAGAAGCTTATTCCCAGGGTGTAAGAGTCAGTTACTAGCGGCCATAGGTTTAAGGTGTGAGGGGCAAGGTTTAAGGGTGATGTACAAGGCAAGTTTTTTATACAGACGATTGTGGGTGCCTGGAACTCGCTGCCAGGGGAGGTAGTTGAAGCAGATACGATAGTGACTTTTAAAGGGTGTCTGGACAAATACACGGATAGGATGGGAATAGAGGGATACGGTCCCTGGAAGGTTAGGGGGTTTTAGTTGTGACAGGCAGCATGTTGGTGCAGTCTTGGAGGGCCGAAAGGCCTGTTCCAGTGCTGTAATGGTCTTTGTTCTTTGTTCTATTTAAGGTAAGGGCAGGAAATTTAGAGAAGATGTGAGGATTTCGTTTCAGGTAGAAGGGTTAGGTATCTGGAACTCACTGCCTGAAAGGGTGGTAAAGACAGAAACCCTCATAACATTTAAGAAATATTTAGATGTACACTTGCAATGGCAAAGCATACAAGTCTATGGGCCAAATGTTGAAAAATGAGCTTAAAATAGTTAGGTGGTTATTTTTGATTGCCACAGATTCAGTGGGTCAAAGGGCTTGTTTCTGAGCTGTAGATCTCCTTGACTCTATGACTTTAACACCAGCCATGCATCTGGATTGGCCCATCAACTGCCCTCTTGTAAAACAGTTTCTATTAAATTTGATCCTACACTCCTTTGAAGTAAACAATGTTAACCAATATGCTAACATTTATATTGCTTGAGTACGCATCCTTTCATTTTCTGTGTATACCTACTTGTATCTTTGTGTATTGGCACCTAGAACTTCTGGACGTGATGTTCACGGTTTATGTATAGATGGGGTTTTGATCTTTGTACATAGGGTGTGCTGATTTATTTGTATCAGAGTGACTGGCTATTTCTGCAAGAGGCTTGTATTGTTTTGTGTACACTTCTTTAAGTCAACTCCCAAGAAACCAAAAGGAAAATTGAGGTGAATTGGGAGAGATTACAGTATGGTATTGGCAGATAGAGAAGTGGGCAGATTCATAACGGATGAAATTCTAGGCAGTTAAAAAAAGAATTCAACAGATGTGAGCATCACTGGGCTAGGCCAGAAATTTTTGCTCATCCCTAATTGATCTTGACAAGACAGTGGTGAGCTGTCTTCTTGAGTGCCTACAATCCATCTGGTACAGGTATTCCCACTGTGCTGTTAGAAAGGGTATATCAGGATTTGACCCACTGACAGTGGAAGAATAGTGGAACAGTGCCAAGTGAAGATAATGTGTGACTTGGAGGGTAACCTGCACATTTGTAGTTCCTGTGTGTCTGTTGCCCTTGTCTTTCTAGATGACAAAGGATGCAGGACTGGAAGGACCCATTGATGGATCTTTGATGATTTGTTGCAGTTCACCATCTGTATAGTACACATTGCTGCCACTGTGCATTGATACTTGAAGGACTGAATGTTCACAGTGGTGGAAAGGGTGACAATTAAATAGGTTACATTGTCTTGGATGGTTTTGAGCTTCTTGAGCAAAGTTGAAGATCCACTCATCCTGGCTGGCGGAGAGTATTTCAGCACCATCCTGATTTGTGTCCTTTAAATGGTGGAGAGGAAGTCAGATAGTGAGTTACTCATCACAGAATTCTCAACCTCTGATGGTTGGTCTAGCCAATTTCCTGGTCAATATAATTCACAGGGTATTGATTGTGGGAAATTCAGGAATGTCATTGAGATGGCTTAATTCTCTATTGTTAAAGATGGCCATTAGGAAGCTTTTGTTTTGAACAAATGTTGCTTGCTATTTAATTCATACGGCTTGAACATCATGTTGGTCTTGCTGCTTGTTGCACAAGTGATGTAATTATTTGAGGATTTGCAAATGGAATTGAACACCTTGCAAGCATCAATTAACATCTCTACTTCTGGACAAAATGATCTTTAATGAAGTAATGAAGGTTTTTGAGTGTTGAACCCAAGATTCTGCGCAGAAGAACTCCTCCAGTGATGTCCTGGGGCTGAGATGATCGAACTTTGAAAAACACAACCATTTCTTTTGCGCTGGGTATGTGATTCTAGCTATTGGAGATGCTTCCGTCCCAACCCAACCCCTCCCCCCAACAATTCCAATTAACCTCAACTCCAAGGGTTACCAATGCTGCCTTGATTGTCAAGAGCCTTGACTCTCACCACCTTGAGAATTCTGTATTTTGGACTAAGCCTGACATTAGGGTATGGAGATGAATGACTGGCAAACTGAGCATCAGTGAGTAAGTGTTGCTTGATAGTGACACCTTCTATTACTTTGCAAATGATTGCAATAGACTAGTGAGGCAACGATTGTTCAGATTGGATTTGCCCTACTCTCTGTTATCAGTACTTACCAGTACACTCTTTCACATTGTCAGATGATGGCAGTGTTACAAAGTGATATATTTGTTAAATTTCTATTGCAACTACTGGGCTAGAGATGTGGCTAATTCTGGAGACAGGTTATCAGCACCGTAGCTAGAATGTTGTCCGAGCCCATAGTTATTGCTGTATTCAGGCATTCAATGTTTGCTTGATACAATTAGGCGAATTCTGGTGTGAACTTTGTCTCAAACATGGTGTTTTACTTGGTGTGGCAGTGCTTTGACAATCTCCCATAATACTGGGCATGCAGTAAACTGGGCATACATATCATGATGTTGAAGAAGGCAACAGATACTTATTACAACTAGCCACTGCATTCCTCAGGTACATCATTGTTTGGGCTAATATTAAAGTGTTAAGTTACAACCAAGGAATGTGAACCCAGTAGACTTTCATGCTTCTAGTGATCTGAGGTAAGCAGGAGTATGAGAATTTTATATCCTCATGTCCCATGCTACAATACACTGCTGGTATCATAAGCATGTCTCGTAAAGGCATGCTGATATACAGACTATGAAAAATAACACAACAAATTCAATTGGCTGAAGAACATGTCTGATCCATTGGTTGGGTGCTTGCTTAGCTCTGACTACAGCATTCTGTTTCCACTGTTTGGCATGCCTGTCATCCTATGTTGTAGTTTCACTAGGGTGGCATCACCTCATGATTAGGTATGCCTTATGCTTTTCCTAGCACGTTCTTTTACTTGCTCATTGAATCATATTTGATTCCTTGACTGGATGATAAATATTGGAGGATATGCCTGACCATGAGGTTAAAAATTATGTATTGCTCAAAAAACAGAAATCCTGAATGCTGTGGACTGTGATTGAATATAACACTGCTGCCATTGGTGTTTCATAATGGCTCATGAATTTTCTAATTTTCACTTGCTAAATTTCTGAACCTATCTTATTTATCATGGTGCCACACATGATTCTATTACAACAAGGACCATGTGGTGGTCACTCCTACCATTATTGTAATTGACAGATGAATATGCAACATATAGAGTAGTTAACAAGGTCAAAGCATATTCAAATGATTCACCACATGTACAAAGAAATATATATGACAAAAATAAACCTTTTCTGTCTGAAGGACATGTATAAGCTGCATTTTGTCTTTGTTCCCAAGTTAACCAATTTAGAAATTCTCTTAAACATGGAGGATATTTCAACTACAAAAATTGGATGCAGCCTGTAGATATTGATCTTACTGGTGTGTTATTATCCTCTGGCAGGAATTCAATGCATTCTTCAAGGAGTGATATTTTTGTTAAACTTGATGATGGTAATCAATGCATGGACAATAAAATCATAGGTTCACAACAGACACAGTCTGTGTGTATGGGAACTACAGTCTAATTTGAATATAAGAAAAAATGTTGAGGATAAAGATCTGCTTCCATATTGCCTTGTCAAACAAACTACTAGTTGCTTTAGTCCAAATCTCCAAAGCATAACGCTTTACCTTTCTTAATCAGATTTCAAGGTATGATTCACATTAGTAAGATAATCTTCATTAACTTCCCTTTGTAAAATTAAAATGGCATTTTGCCACTGTTAACATTTTGAATCATGATGCAACGCACTCTAATTTTAGGAGGCACACACAGAATTATAGGCAATATAAAAAAATGTTCTGGAGGCAGCTGACTGATGTCAAACAGTAGAAAACCTGCTGCTTGATATTGTTGGATCCCATTTCACTCAGTTCTGACACCCCAGATTAATCTTTAAATTCCACACTATTGCAGATTGAGTAATGAAAATAAAATCTGAAGTATAATCAGCTGCCCTTAAAGTTTATATCTGCTGCAGGTTTTGTATCTGTACTAACTTCTGAAATGCTACATGAGCACATTGTCCGTTATGGTCACGGTTGGAAAACTCACCGTAGTGCAACTCAGTTCATTTTGTACATAGCAATTTAAGGATTAAGACCATCAGTGCAGAGTTTGCTGTCCTTCAGATCTCCATTTCATCGAAGAATTTTAACTCTAGGCGAAATCGAATGGAATTGTCAACTTTTTTTTTCACAACATTATTTATCCTATTCAGTTGGTCAGGCATGTAGTGAAATTTGTCAGTATTACTTCCATTCTCTCTCTCTCTTAAACTATGATTTAAGGATTCTTACTAAAAGTGTAGTAAAACATTTGTTTCCAAATTAGTCTACACAGCTCAACAAATAGGACAAGTAACTGTGATAATGTTAGTGAAAGAATTTTAAATTTTGCGCATGCCTTCTTGGAAGATTATTTGCATGATTGTCTTCCTTAATGCTAAGAAATAAAATAGTCTTTTTAATTACTTTATCTTCTTACTGTACTCTTACCATGACCTTCAATCATAAAAGACTGGATTATTTTGAGCTGTTCAAAGGTACTTTACAGTTGCCTCGAACCTTTCATTGACTATTGAACTGTGAGGAATTTAAGTAGTAGCCAGATTAGACAAAATAACTCTGTTAATTAAGTTCTGTACAAATGTTGCTTTTATTATCTGGATTTAATTAAAAAGGTTATTTTCTGGATCCAGAATCAATTCTGTTAGAACAGAAGTTTTACTCATGCTGGGGTTTATGATTATTTTTCTCATTTCATTTGATTGGTTAGGGATTCCAGTAACCGGATGCTGACTGCTTCTCCTCACCTATGCAAACTTGACTGGATCCATCTCTTCCATTTAAAAAAAAACCTTTCTCAGCAAGGTTTTGAAAAATGACATTCTTTTATATAAAAAAATAACAAAAAGCTAGATCAAATACATAAATCTTCGTTTGGAATGTTTTGTATCCCGCATTAGTTTAAAGCCCATACAAATCTTGATGGAATAGTGCAATTTTGCATACACTCCTACAAATAGAGATAGAGTATAAAAACTCATCTACCATTCTGAACTCTCAATTACCGTATGATGGAATATATTACATTCCTCTGAAATTCCTCATCCTTATATCCTTGGGAATTTGTGGTCTGGTGTAACCACATTCTTATTGTATAAAATCTCCTCCTAAGCAAGAAACCAGAAATCACACTAGTTGCCAATAGGTGCCTTCCATAAATGACAGGACACATACTTTCATGAACTTGAATTTTTTATTTAGTGGGAAATGAATCCGTTTGATCCTTTGTCATTACGTGACAATTTGCAGGTAAAGCTTTTATAGCTTTGTTTTAATATTGTGGGGCCTGCCTTTTTTTTTATTTCCATAACTTTCCAGTAAATTTTCTAGACAAGTATCATTTTGCAAATCTTTGCTTCTACTGCAAGACTTGAACTGATTTTTATTTGCATACATGTCAATCAACAATTTTTGAGGTAGATATTGCTTTTACAGCCCATGTGTCAACTCAAAAGGATATTCGGAAAGCAAATCTTTATTTTCCCCACCCTGATTGGAGGTTATTGGAATGAGGGAAGGAAGGAATAGCTATAAAATAATGGCATAAAAAGATGCTAGATAGAGCGCAGCGATGGCAGTGAAGTAATTGTGAAACAGGTAGCAGTAAAGCAGAGATTTAAATGCAAAAAATGAAGGGTTAAGAAAAGAGATAAAGATAGAAATAGAGAGGAAGTAAATGTACAGGTGAAATGAAGAAAGGAAACCAGGAGGTGAGGGATGAGGGGAGCATTTAAAGGTGGATGAATGAGGAGAGAGTTTGCATTAATTGACAGAAGTGGAGAGGGAGATTTCCACTTTAAACTGAGGATGTGAGGAAGAAGATATGGAGGTGGTGATGGTAGGGGTAATGGTGGCGGGGAGAAGAGGGGTAGCAGTGGTAAGAATATCAATTCAAATAGTGAAAAATGTAAGATAAGTATCAGCTTAGCTTGGCTTGATGGTGAGAAGACTGCCAGATTGAATAGAAGAAGTGGATGAAGTCTGTCTGTGAGATCTGGGAGGTTTGAAGAAAAGAATGTCTCACAAAATATTTCCATATGAGAAAGGCTATTGCTTTTGCCAATGGGGTGTTGTGGGTTTGGATGTGGAAGAGTTTGTTGAGAAAATACTTCTGTTACTCCACTTCTAGTTGCTTGAGATCTTGGAATTCTGTTAAGGAGTTAGCATTCCCTTGTATTTTTTATGGACATGTACCAAGGTCTAAATTTAAATGTTCCATTTTGGAAAGGCTTAAATCCAGCTTTAATTCCAATCCCTTTAGTGAATTGACTATTTCAAATTTTAGCTTTCATTATCCCTATCAGACACTTTAAATAATTTTCTTAGCAACCATGTTTACCCTTGCAAATGGTGTTTTACATTTTGAAACTTTATTTGTAAATTGTCATCTTGACACATATCTCACAGTGATGACCAAAGTAAAGTTAGTATCAAGCGATATTGCTACCTCAAAAAACATTTTGCTGTGTTGCCGTGTGGTTTAGTTGGTAGAACTCCAAGTCAGGGGGCTGCCAGCTCAAAATCTGTTTGCATACATAATCTAAACATATAAATTATGTTCAGAACTACCCTGTTGCCAAAGCTGCCACCTTTTGGATGAGATCTGATCAGCCTTTTCCCAGTGAACATAAAAATCCTGTTGCATGATTTGAAAGCTTGAGTCCTGACCAAAATTTCTCTCAGAAGACACAAGAACATAAGAAAAAGCAAGAGTAGATCACGTGGCCTCTCCTGTCTGGTCCACCATTTGGCACAATCATGGCTGATCCTCTACCTCAATTGAAATTTCCTGCCCTGCTCCTAAATCTTTTGCTTTACAATGAGACCAAAAGTCTATCTATTTGACACCACCGAAAACTGACCAATTTTCTCATTGGTGAGAACATGCTATGCATACATTTGCCACCTTATTATCCATAAATCAATACTTATGACATAACTATGTGAAGGATTTTGCATATCTTAAATGTATAATGAATTGACAAAAAATGCATGAAAGTTATTTCAATATTTGATATGCCCATGTTGAAATGAAACTGCTCAAAAAGACAGGGTGAAAGTCTTCTCTTTCATTTTCTGCCAAGGCCCAAATTATCAAGACTTTCAACCCTGCCAGAGCTCTGATGACTTGTGAGGTTGTTCAAAGTTTGTTACCAAGAATATGTATTCGTATTAGCAAAATGTCTCAAAACATTTCATAAATAGGACTACAGGAAATAGACATCAACAAAAGAAGAGCATGATTGAAAGTATGACTGAGCACATGGTTTCTCAGGAGATATTACAATTAGTGAGATCTATGGAATGAGTTTCAGAAAGAAGGCCCAGGTAGTTTCTGATGCCACCAGTGATGAGACTAAGAGATGATATGGTCAGAGGTGGCAGACACAATAGTCAAAAGCTTGCCAGGTATTGGTGAGAAAGTTGGGATTGTCACTTAAGATTGGCAGTAAGAAGCTTCCCGATATCAAGAGCAAATTGTCTAACCAAGTATAAAATGGCGAGATGAGATTCCCAATCATGAGTGGCAACAGGCTGATTTGCGACATCATCTTGCCTCATTCATTGCAGTTTCCCATCAGATAGAAACTAGACGGCAACAATCCCTGGTGACTCCAGCTTGCTATTTGATCCTCCGGACCTCCCATTCAGCAGGATCACCATGACCCCATCAGCAAAGCGGAGTGCCGATTACCTGACTTGTCTGGGACAAATGACAGAAACCAGGCAATGCAATTGTGGACTGGCAGCACTTGACTGGGTGGACAGTTAGGCTTTAAAGATATTGCCAACACCAGAAATTCCAGGAGATCCCAGCAATGACCAGTATCTCCAGCTATGAATATTGGAAGAGAATGAGCGGGTTGTCTTAGAGCTGTGGGGCAAGGTAACAAGGCAGGTTTAGCATTATTAAGTGAGAGAATACTTGGTGGCGCTTGCAGAGAGAAACCCTCTATAAAATTTGCCAAAATTGATACTTGTTCAATTTCTGGTAAGATTCTGCCAATGGCACAGTCAGGGTAGCACGGAATTGGGAATGGCAAGACGATTGCCAGATGAATTTTTAGGAGAGGACAAATCTCTTTTTTGTGAGGGGGAGCCATTATAGATTAACAGGGATTAGGCTAATGGAGGAAAGAAACGTGCTAAGAGACATGATAGGGCTGGATAGAGTTTTAAAAGCTTAGAATTAATGGGGTGTGAAGGATTTGAGGCTGGCAAGAGAATGCATTGGTGTTTTCCAGTGTGGGGATTTGAAAGGCATTATAACATTTTAGTTGCAGATGGTCCATATTGACATGGAAATAAGTATGTTGCAGAGATGAAAATAAGAAACTGCTGCTTATTAAATAGGACGTCAGGCTTCAAGATCAACAAGATCAGCTTGTTTCTGAATGGGACTGCAAGATTGTGCTTCAAAGTAGTTGGGGAGGATGGAATCAATAGAAAAGAATTACATTTTTGGTGGGGGATGAAGGCAATCGCTTTGGCTTTCTGATGCTGAGCTGGAAAAGCTGTGAGTTATCCAGCACTTAATGTTGGATAAGTAGCATGGCAAAAATGAAAACAATTTGAATTCTATTCTCAGCTGGTAAAATTTCCCAAAGAGAGAAATCTCCAAAAAATTAAAATATAAACCTATAATGTATAAAATCTTATTGATTTAATGCTTTCTATTTTATGGTCTGATATTTCACTCCTAATCTTGACCTTTAATTGAGTTGTCATCACATGGTGGTTGCAACAGAAGATAAAAGATGATAACAACAAATATCAACTGTGATAGTATAAACTCTTAAATTGCAAACAACGGTAACAGTAGTGAAAGAGCCAAAACTCCATGACAAAATTTAGCAACTGCAAATTTTGGAACTAAGTTGGTGTAATAGGTATACCGAGTAAACATCCCAATGTGAATATATTCTGGAAACATTCTAACTCACCATATTCAAATTATTAGCCCAACCCAATTTGTGCATGCACAGGAAGTAATAGTCATGTAATTTGAGTTCCACAAGATGCAGCTTTCTCCAAGGAATTGGAAACACAATTTTTACATTGTACAAACCAGCTGTCTGAAAAGTATTGTTACAGACTAATAGAATTGAACCTTAATTTGGTGCACATGGCTGGACTTTGAATGGGTTCAAATCAGTTCCGACAACTTTGGAAAACTACTCGAGTCTCACCTCTACTTTTTAGGATGTTACAGGAAATCTTAACATGGTTACTTTATGTCTGGAACATCTTTATCTTCTTGTTCTGTAGTATGAATATGTTAGCAATATATATGAAAATGATCTGTTAAATATAAATTTGTTAATCTTTAGAAACCTCAGTTGTGTAATCCATGTGACTAAAATGCTACCAAAACCTCCTAGGGTATGGTTACTAAGAAACTAACCCCACGTGACAAATAATTCTACAGACTGCACCGTAAATTGGCTACTAGTTCTCACGTTAACAAGTTGCTGAACAGGATATCAGTTACCCACACGCCAAAATATCCTTGATCGTACTACCCTACTCTAACCTCAATGCATTACAAAAATCTATTCCTCCAAATCTTAGTATTTTCATAAAACCACACGCCTCACCCAGAATTGAATGTGAAGTGATTCTCAAATTTAACAGCACAAAGCTGTGTTTTCATTTTATGTTCAGTGCATAACCCAACAGGACCACTTAAAAGATATAACAAGGTGTAGAGCTGGATGAACACAGCAGGCCAAGCAGCATCAGAGGAGCAGGAACGCTGACGTTTCGGGCCTTGATTTCTGAAGAAGGGTCTAGGCCCAAAACGTCAGCCTTCCTGCTCCTCTGATGCTGCTTGGCCTGCTGTGTTCATCTAGCTGTACACCTTGTTATCTCAGATTCTCCAGCATTTGCAGTTCCTACTACCTCAGGACCACTTAAAATGCAGGTTATTAATTTTGTGGATAATTTTCATTGACTCTGTCCCTCAAGAGCCTTAATCTTAAGTAAGCAACAAGTTGTCCTTAAATTTCTGATCCGTCACATTCTGCTGCATAATCTAACATAACACTAGTTTCTCTCAAACCATTACTTTGAATTTGCATTTTTCCAGTGAATCTTCAATGTATCCATTCGATGTTCTAATACCTTTCTTTCAATGGGCACGATTCCAAACGCGGCCTCATCGATGACTTTCACATCGGTATTCTGGATGCATACTCAGTCTCCTCTAAAGCCTGCACCATGGGACTCCATTTGTACATGTCTCCTTTGTACAGGCTCACAAAGCATGTCTTTCAACAAATAAGATTGATATTCATTGAACCAAATAGAAATTGAGCTGGTTATTTATGAAAATCTTGTTTTCACAGTGTTCCAGTCCTATGTAGGTACAAACTTTCTGAAAATTAGAAGCTGCATATTGGAAAATCAGGGATCTCAGATACCACTTTAAGGCAGCCAGCATCTTCTAAAGAATTGGGTGACAAGAACTTTGCTTGTAGACAACAAAAGTAACTTTAATAGTGGCAAGATAGGTTCAAGGAGGTCCCGAGGCACCAGCCAGATTCTCTCATATTGGGTTGCAGGCCCTGATCCAGGCAGTGGAAAAGGAAAATCCTCAGAGTGCAGAAAGATGACTGATGGAGAACATACGGGCACATCGTGGATACATATACACTGCCTAGCAAAAGATTATCTTGTACACCCATTAAGCAGACACACCTTGCTCCAATTTCTAGATCATTAGATAGAATAACACGCTGAGATAGCATTTGCACTACTGTGAAAAAGAAGCGTACTGATTTTTTTTTGCATGAGTACAGTAAAATGCACAACTATACACTCAACATCCAAAAATATTTTATTTAGATAAACATCGACAAAGTCACATTCATTATCCATTTGTTTTGTCCTTTGAGCGGGCTGCATTTTTGAATAGCAACGAGAAGCTGAAAATCATAGAAGTGTCGAGGAAGGAGGGAGTGTGGCATAGGATTTGCCCTGCCCCCACTGAAGAATCCATCAGAGGCCGACCAGTGAAGAAAGTACCCACCTTGCAGTTGTCACGTGCTGCAAGCAGCATTAACAGTTTGAGATACTTTGCTCCTCACTGGAGATGAGATCCCACCCTCTAATGCTGTTGGACCATCTGATTGACTGAGAACCTCCACAGTGCTGACATTGCTGGAACGGAGCAGCAGGTACTGCCAGTATTGCAGGCAGGTACACAATGAAGGCAGTCTCAGATCATGGGCTGAAGGACATCAGGAGGGTACTGGACAGGGAAGGCTTGCCCACACGAGGAACGTTGGCGAGATTTTGAAATATAGGCAAGTAGGAAGGAAGGAGGTACTATCTACCCCAAATAGGCAAATGGCACCTTCCAAAGCTACCACACACATTTCCATCCTATGAGCTTAAACATCTAAAATAAAACACAGTCGCTCACTTCTATCTCTGCCAACATAATTATGGCATGGACAGTGTAATACTAGGGTCAACTGGGCTTTCAATAAACTCATTTGACCCTTAATTATTCATTTACATATGGTAGATGGATGGTAAATTTCAGCACCTGCCCACCCTCTGTATTATGGGGATAAGCTATGTGAAATGGTGGTTGGCTGGACCCCCACCAAAAATATACCATGTGGAAGCATGTAGTAGGCTATTCAGCCCTTTGAGTCTGCTCTGCCATGAAATAAGATCATGGCTGATCTGATAAACTTGAGACATGAAATGTGAACTGAAATGTCATGAAGACCAAAGTGGATAGGACACTTTGAAGCCAAGCACCCATTGCTTAAACTAGTTTTATAATTTTGATGGTATCATACTTATACCATAACGAAATGAAAGTTTCCCTTAGATAAGTGATATCTAGATATGTTAATTAAGATCTTGGAGCATAAAGAAAATGATAAAGAACGGGATGATCATTGAAACATCATGAACCAATGTACTTTAATATAGTATCATTCTGCACAGCAAGGCTATAAAGGTCACAAGAGAATAATACTGACTGATTTTAACATTCACCTATTGTGCATGTACAAATATGATAAATTTATTACGATCTCCTTAATCTAGTAATAATCTATGAATAAATCATTGTTGATAAAAAAAACTTCTCTGAATAAGATGTTTGCTAAACAAGTTTGAATAATGTTTCTCCATCGTTATTTTTGCACAACTATGTTATTGGATTGCACACGCAGCTCTCAAATATTCAGCATGTTAATAAGAATATTTCTACTCATTGTTTTACAGAACCTCTTTGATCCTCTAAAATATAACTGGTACTTTGTCACGCTTTCATTCAGCCACCTCTTGATTTTATATTAACAAGTAATTATTTAGTTCTGGAATTCTGCAATAACCTTTTTATTTATATTTCAAGTCTACAAAGCCCCTGCAGAATTGCAGCCAAAAATAAGATAAGATGTCATAGAAAACAGATTATGGACACTTTTTACATACAATTTCAACACCTGGGCCATGCAAAATGAAATCAATACCAAACCACATAAATATTTTCAGGTTTGTTTTGTTGTTTATAAAAATCAGTATCGTTCCTACAGAGAAAAAAACACAGCTAAATCCTATTACTAGAGAAATGTGATCTCATTTTCCATTCTGATTCTTTTCCCCCCCAAGTCTCATAATAGATATGTAAAAGTAAATCATTTCCCTATATGCAGCATAAAACATGTTGTTGGAATCAAGCCACTCAAGCAATTGACTTCCAGCAATTTCACAAGATCAGGACCCAGTGTTACTTGTAACTCAAATTCAGTTGCTTGATTTGGTGAGCTTTTGACAGCTTGCAGTTGGCTGGCCAAGGCGATGGAGTGCTAAATGAATTCTAAGTTACAGCTTTGAGAAGGGAAAAATTGACGTCTTCCAGCTCACCCAGCTTGATTTGCTGGCATATCTCAGTTATGTTATTGCCCAATGTGGAGAAAGCACTCCTGAGTAAAGATCGTTATATGAACAGTAAGTAGTATATGAAAGGGGGGAAACAGTTAAGTAGAGAAGCTGGTGAAAGCTATTGTACATTCATTTTGATATGTTACATTTGGATTCATTGTTAAAACAAACTGAAAATGCAGTGGTCCACAAAAAAATCTTTATTAAACAGCAACAGTAATATCAGAAAGAAACTTTTATTTAATGAATATATAAACAAGCTGGGCAACACTAGATATTTCTTGCACATTGATAACAATGTCTTATACTTTATATACCTCTAAATGTCCACATGATAATGATGTACAGTAACAGTTTTAAATCATGCCCATGGTGGCTAACCATACTGAAGGATTCCTTTTGGTACCATGTCAACATCTTTACTACATATCAACAGCAGAACCCATGACATGCCACAAATTTGAAAATAATAGGACTAGAGGTGTTACTAAAACCTGACATAACATTTAAAAGGGGCTACCTGGGGAATTACTGATTACATATTCCAGCACATCACATTCAAACACCATTCTACACAATTACATCGCAAATAAGCATTGTGTCAACATTTTCATGACCTGCTTGTAAACACTATTTGGATATTAAATTGTTAATGCACTTTCAAATGAAAGTCAAACTGAAATTGCGTGCTTTTTGATACACAAATCTCAAATACAAAAATTACTGTACAGAAATTGACACAGTATATAGTACAAGCATAATAACAATCAGAACACCAGTCAAGTTAATTATTTGAAAACAAGCCAAGAGAAAAGAGAATTTATAATAATGGTAATAATTTTTTAACACTCAAAGCGAGATGTCTACCAATGGCGCATAAATAAAACATTACTGTCAGTTTGTCACAGTGTTTATTTTAACCAGAGTTCTATGCCAAAGTATCAAAAGAAAGTATCTTGAAATTCTGTAAAACGTAACCAGAAATGTTTTTTTCATTTGGTGGAACAGTTTTCTTTTGCCCAAAAAGTCATGTTTCGACACCCTGATTTGAAGTTCATGTTTAAGATTGTTTCTCCTATAATTTGGGAACAACAGAATTCCCCCAATACAATAACTGTTCCAAATTGGCACATTACATAGAAATGATCTAACAGCTAAACATCATTGCTTTTATGCTTTTACTATGACATTTATTTAACATTAGGTCCTCATGGTAAGAATTTCCTACTTCAAGTATTCAGTTGTACTATAGAACATAGAGAACTGCTTGTTAGGGCACTCAAAGGATCACAACCCCAATGTGACAACAATGTTACATACTACTTCTTGTTGCCTGTGTTCTCCAGGAGTGCAAAATATGCCAGATGTGCTGAACATATTCCAAAGAACTTTGCCCCCTTTACTGAAGAAAGCTCTGAGGTTTGGTTTCATTTAAGCAGTAAAAACTTTTCTATTGCATTTTCACTCAAAGCAGTAAAGTTCCCCTGCATTGAGTACGATTATGCATTAAGAACTCAAAATTATACAAATGCACAAGTTACTATACTTAGAAATCAGCTGCAAGATGCTGTTAAATTTCTTCTGGAATCTTTAATAATGGCATAAAGGACAACCATTACCATCAGACAGCTTTGCAACATCAGCAAGAAAGAATTGCACAACAAATTCTGCTTTTTCCTATTTGCTGACATTTGTTTTACATATAGCAATCCCAAGCTAGTGGGCCTGTTCCAGAATTTTAAAATACTTTTCTATTTTAACAATGCCTCTTTTAAATTGATCATCTAATGAACATATTCAGACGTACAGTACATTTTGAGAGGCACAGGTTTCTTTGTTCAGAAGGATAATCCTTGTCAACTGTTTGATAATTCTTTCACCTTTAAAACTGAACTTTTCATCACACAAAAGCTTAGTTTGATATTTAATGTAGTATCCACTAAAATGTGAAGATTAAAAAGCTCTTGTCACTTTCCTACACACCTGGACTAAGGTGTACAACAGGGTAGGGAAAGATTAACCGTGGAATTCCCCGAACCCATCATAGCTGCTGAACCTACAGAAGTTGACAATAATGGGTTAAAAGCTGAAGCTGGATATAAAAATTGCAAGCAACAGGAATCTCAAGAAGGTAGTCAAGGCAAGCTGAACATCCACCTAATCATTACATAGGCTTTTCAGAGGACATATTATTTCCATCTTTCTTGATTGTAACTGAGGATGCTAATACTTCTGGAATGATATCCCCAATACTTTTAAGGTATACACTAGTTTTGTTGGCTGAAAATTGGCTTTGAAAGAATGGTGCAGCGTTTAGTGATTTAAATGCTGAATGGGGTATTCCATTCTACTCACTTCATAAGGAACTAACACAATTCAAATACTGCCTCACTTTCTGCTACGTCAGGCTGCTTCTTCCAGCATTTTGATGACTTGCTCCAGGACATCAGGGCATAGGTCTGAGATTCGTTGAAGCAAGTTGTCTGTGTACTCCTGTAGTGCCACATTTTCCTTTTCTCCTTTCTCCAACTCCTCGGTTAGCTAGTAAAAACAACAAGATATAGTTTAGTTTTTGCGTGCAAATTGCTATTTAGAACAAGTTGACCATCATATCTTGTACTGCAAATTTGCAATGTCATAGTCACTTGCTTCAAGGTCGTAATGTAAGGAGAAAATAACATTACCACGTCAATGTATTGCTTTCATAATAAACATCCCAAGATGTGATGTAGGTCCCACTCCAAATTACAGCAGAACATTAATAAACTTACAGAACGAGCAAATAATTGGCAGATGGAATCGAACAAAGTTAAAGCAACGTAACCCATTTTAAGTAGAAAAAATAGAGAGGTCACTTATCACTTGGAAGGTGTAAGGCTAAGTACAGTAGAGGAACAGAGGAATCTTGGAGTACAAGTACAATAATAACTGAAAATTCTGCCACATATTAGGATAGCCATTAAAAAAAAAATCAAGCAGAAGGTTTCATTTGTGGAAAGCCAGAAATGAAAAGTAGGCAAGGTATGCTAAATCTGTATTGAAATGTGGTTAAACTACATTTAACAGCATGGAATATTTAAAAATATTGCATTAAGCTCTGCTCATCATATAAAAAAGGGTATAGAAACATTGTAGATAATGCACATAAGACTTAGAAAGGATTATATAAAAATGTATAGCAATGCATATCAAGAAAGGATTGATATATTAAGTCTCTTTTCTTTTGAGAGGAGAAAGCTGAGGGGTGACCTAACAGAGAATTCAGAAGAAGCTTCTTTACCCAAAGAGTAGTGAGAACGTGGCACTTGCTAACGCAGAGGATGGGTGAAGTGAATATATACATACATTTAGGGGCAAACTAGAGAAACATAAAAGAAATGGGAATAAAGTGTTATGTGGAGCATAAACACTTATGGGGCTTGACAGCCTCTTTCTGTTTTTTAAAACTGACATGTAATCCTATGTAATGAGGAGATAAATAAGACTAATGGATGGGTGATAAAAAGCTAATGTTTCATAAGCTTTAAGATGGAGAGGGAAAGGAAGAATTAAGGTAAGTCAGAAATTCCAAAATTTTAAAGTCTACAGGAAGATCAAGTTAGTGTTGGAGGCTCTGTGATAAGTTGTGATTTCAACATAGTTTAGATTCTAAGAAAGTGCATTTCCAGCTTAGGAAGAATAACTCTCAAAGTCAAGAAAAATACTACATATAGTGGTCTTCATAAAACTGAGAGTCACTGAGAGGTTCAGAGTGGCTAAAATCTAGAAATGCCAAAAATATTTTATATTCATACACAGGATGAAGCAGGAAACAAGGAACCGGATCTGAGGCATAATCATTATGACAGAGAGAGACAACACAATCATAAAAAGGCATGATTACTTCTAAACTCCAACACGTATAGGCCCAACCTGCTCAATGTTTCCTCATGAGACAATCTTTCTATCCTAAGAATCAAACTAGTGATCTTGTCTGGACTGTTGCCAATGCCCTCCTTAAGTAAGGAGGTCAAAACTGTACAGAGTGCTATCCATTTGTGCTTTCATGAACGCCATGTACAGGTATGACAAGATGTCCAACCCATTTATATTCCATCACTCTTGCAATAAAGGCTAACACTGCATTTGCCATATTTATTTGCGATAACTTCATGTTTTGTAATTCATATGTGAATTGTGAATTTCTGTAATCTTCCTGCATTTAAAAAAATTTGGCATTACTGTTCTTTTCAGCAAAATGAACAACCTCAGATTGTTGCAGATCATCTTATAGGTTGTACACATGGCTGCCACTTTACATTGGTGGTAGATGGAGTAATGTTGAGCTTTCTGAGTGTTGTTGGATTTGTACTTATTTAGGCAAATGGAGCATATTCCATCACACTTCTGTCTCGTGTTTTGTAGATGGTGCACAATCCAGGCACCAATGGTGGCAGTGATTGCAATACGATTGAATATTATAATCAGTTTGAGGGAGAGAAGGGTGGGTTCCATATTAATATTTTAAAGTTAAATAAGGAAAATTATTAGTCATGGAAGCAGAGCTAGCTAAAATGAATTGGCAACTAAGATTATTGTGCAGGCGAATAGAACTACAATGGCAGAAACTTAAAGGCATATTTCAGAATACACAGAATAGTTACATTCTAATGAGAAGGAAAAATTCCAAGGGATAGATCCACCATCCTTGGATAATCAAGAAAAGTTCAAGGAAGTATCAAACTTAAAGAAAAAACATGTAATTGAACAAAGGGGTGGCAAATCAAAGGATTGAACAGAATATTAAAAAAGCAGGAAAGAATGATTAAGTAATCAATGAAGAGACAAAGGAGAGAGAGAGAGAGAAAGCTTGCTAAAAATATAAAAACAGATAGGAAGAGTGACTATAAATATTCAAAAAAAGTTAACAAAGTAACCATTAGTCCTATAGAAAGTGATCACAGGAATTAATAAGGGAAAATAAGAAGATGACAATAAATTGAATAGGCATTTTGCACCAATTTTCACAATAAATTGTTTGATAACATCCCAGAAATAGCTGTAAATCAAAAAATGAAAAGATCAAGAAGAATTCAAGAAAATCACAATCACCACAAAAGTGGTATTGAGCAAATTACTGGAGCTGAGAGCTGACAAGTCCCCAGATCCTGACATACATCATCCAAGGTCTTAGAAAATGTGACTACCAAGTTTATTTAATTTTTCCAAAATTCCCTAGATTTGAGTAAGTTTCCTTTAAGTTAGAATATAGCAGGTTTATCTGTTTTATTTGAAAAGGGATGGAGACAGAAAGTAGGAGACTACAAGTCAGTTAGTTTACCATCTGTGATAGGGAAATTGTTAGAAGCTATTATTAGGGATATTATAGCATGGCACTTTGAAAAATTCATGGTAATCAAACAGAGTGAACATTGTTTTGTGAAATAGAAATCATGCTTAACTAATTTATTGGAGGTCTTTTGAGAAAGCAACTTGTGTATATAAAGGAGAACTGGTTGATGTGCTGTATTTAAATTTCCAAAGTTATTTGATGTAATGTCACATCAAAGATTATTACAGAAAGTGAAAGCTCATGGTGTAGGGAATAATATACTGGTATGAAAGGAAGTTGCCTAACAGGAAACACATCTCTGCAAAAAAGGTGGCAAGAAAACCAGTGTTGTAGCCATAAGATATGTGCTCAGGCCTCAATGTTTTACAATTTATGTTAATCGATATGAATGTGGCTAAATTTGCAAAGATTTGGCAAATGAAATACAATACAGTAAAACGTAAAGATGTCCAGTTTAGCAGGTAGAATAAAAGAAACATGATATCTGAAACAGAAATTACTTGGGAAACTCAGCAGTTCTGGCAACATTTGTAGAGAGAAAACAGAGTTAACATTTTGGGTCCAGTGACTCTTCAGAAGGGTTCTGATTCAGATTTCCAGCATCTGCAGTTCTTTGTTTTATTTAAGCATGTTATCTAAATGGTGAAGGACTGCAAAGTTATGAAATGTAGAGGGATCTGGATATCCTTCTGCATGAATCATAAAAGATTAAAATGTAAGTGCAGCAATTAATCAGAAAAGTAGGAGGTTATGTTTCAGTTATATACAGCATTAGTGAGACCCCTTCAGGAGAACTATGTACATTATTTGTCCACTTATTTAAAGAGAGATTTAAATGCATTTGGATGCAGTTCTGAAATAGTACACTAAACTAGGCTGATCCCTTGAATGATGGGGTTGTCTTATGAGGAAATGTTGGACAGGTTAGGCTTGCATCTGCTAGAGTGCAGAAAAGCAAGGGTTGACTTGAATGAAATATATACCGTTTAAAAATAAGGGGCCACCATTTAAGGCAGAGATGAGATGAATTTTTTTTCCACACAGAGGGTCAGGAGTCTTTGGAATTTTCTTACCTAAGAGGTAGTGTAAGCACCTTCAATATTTTTAAGGCAGAGGTAAATAGATTATTAATAAACAATGGAGTGAGAGGTTATATGGATAGGCGGGAATGTGCAACAATCAAATCAGCTGTGATTTTGTTGGATGCTGGAGCGGGCATGAGGGGAGAGTGGCCTACTTCTGCTTCTTGTTTGCCTGATTGTGCACAATAAACTTGGCCTGTACTTAAATGCTGCCGAAACAAAATTCATATCAACCATTACCATGACCAAAACTGAAAAGAGTTCTCTATTGCTCTAGTTTCACTACTGCATGGGTCACACCATAAATTAAAAATACCTTTTCCAGTTACTAAGATGACCAACTGAATACAAAAACTTTACACCACTTCATAACTCTTAACATTATCAAAATAATCATGCACAATGCAGATCAAATGATACATTACAACCTCAAAGATATCAATCAATCAAAGCTACTTCACTTCAGCCTATGTAAACAGACCCCTGCTTAGCTGATCCACAGTAAGTCTTGGAGATCAGCCGAGCATTCATGACAAAACCACTTGTTATTGAAATAATTAATGGTAAGTTAGAAGAAAATGAAGCCTGAATAAAATATTCAGCAGCCTAGGCAGCATCTTTGGACAGAAATAGTTCTAATATTTCAGGTGGATGATCTGTTTTGCTCTGCAGATACTGCAGGACCTAAAGAGTTCTTCTGGGTTTGTTCTTATTTCAGATTCCTCGCATCCACAGTATTTTCCTTAAGTATGAATGGTAAATTTGTGTGAATAATACGATTGAGACTTCTATAAGTTTTTACGAGAAGCAGTTATTTTCAAACTAGATTCCTGAACGAGTGTACTTATCATGAGTAGTTCAACACTTGCTATCGCTGCAGCATGGGTTTATTGGTTCTGTACATAGTATGCAATGGTATAGTCACATAGAAGATCTTGGAGAGTATGACATGCTTTTAAAAACATATGTTTCAAAAAGTTCTGAATATGGACTATAGCTCACAACTCCTCAGAGCTGAACTATGGGTCCTCAAGAAGCTGGCCAGACTTCACAACAATTGCCAATGTGGCAGTTGGGTAAGGAATGAATAGGAAGAGGTTAGAGTGATATGGGCCAAATGCTGGTAAACAGGACTAGCTTAATGGAAAATATCTGGTCAACATGGATGAGTTGGATCGAAGGGTCTGTTTCTATGCTGTACATCTCTATGTCTAACTCTATAATTGTACTGGTAAGATCGGGAATGCAGGGTGTGAAATTGTTACTCATAGCAGCACAAAACTGTTGGTTCCATGAATGGGGCAGGATCTTATAATTAGATCATACCCACCATTTTTGAAGACCTTCAGAGTCAGCCAGATTCCATGACAATCTGGTATCTGGTCCATCGTATATTCATGCCTACTGCCTGTGATTTTCTAATTCATGCTAGTGTTTTTTTTGCCATTGACAATAGACAGTAGGGTTTTGGAGTAGATCTGTAGCTTGGGTTGTGGGTGTTCAGGTTGGTTGGCTCACCGAGTTGGTTTGTTGTTCCGCAGACGTTTCGTTACCGTGCTTGGTAACATCCTCAGTGCAGCCTCTGATGAAGCGTCGGTGTGTTTTTCCACCTGGTTTTTAAACTCTGGGGTCCGTTGCGATGGATTGTCTCACTTCCATGTTTCCTCCGTAGTGGAAGAGTTTAAAAACCAGGCGGGAAAACACACCGACGCTTCATCAGAGGCTGCACTGAGGATGTTACCAAGCACGGTAACGAAACGTCTGCAGAACAACAAACCAGCTCGGCGAGCCAACCAACCTCAACACAATGGACAATGTAATGCAAACAGAGGTAGTAGTATACAAAATGGAATTTTATATTCCAGCAAAAAGAATATAAAACAATTAATCAAGAGTCCAGCAATAAATGAATGAATGCAACAAATGAAATGTTAAATCAAAATGGAATAATGTCTTCAACATACTAGAATCCCAAGATGTAACACCAAGTCTTAGAATGTCAATTCTGTTTTTAATAATAAACAGGGGCAAAATGTTTGAGGAGGATGAGAATACTGGTGTAAGTGAGGTCACTAAGCTATATCACTGAACTCCTATATCACTATCTGATATGAAATTGCCAGGGTTTGCAATTAATATATAGAGATTCTAATGCGGCATTTCCAAAGGGAAATGCAATCTCCGCTGTGCTTCTGTGTCTTTAAAGGAATTGCTACCACACTAGCTAAACATCACCTCACTTTTCTTAGAAATGTATACTTTATTAACAAAGAATGACATTACAGCTTTGTTGAAACTCAGTCTTAGTCAAGAACTTCTGAATTAATTTATTGCACATTGAAGTTTCATTGTTCCAAAATTTACTTTGAATCCAATGTAGGAAAAAGGGTCAATTTAAAAAGAAAACCTGCCAATAAGCGTTAAAGACCAGCATGATATATCAAAGGCATCTGCAAAACAAAAGAATTAAAAGGGTACTAATGAAAACTCTCTCTTCAACACATGGCTTTATTGAACATTTTAACCTTCATTAAATGGCGGAAACAAACGATTAGTGACCTCAATAACCTAACTGAATTGCCCAGGCCAGTAATACTTGTGACTATTTAATTTTTATGACCTCATTAGCAAACAATTTCTCTAGCCAATTTGCTAGGTTTTAATGAGTCTGTTTTATCAAATTTCGTTTTAATATTTCTCCACACTGAAAGTTCTATGTCCCTGCAGAGATAAAGGTCTTGCATTCATGTTGAACTACTCCTCTCCCGAGTGTAAACTTTTTAAAGTATATAATAAGAGAAATAGGACCCTGTTATGATTGCAATTCGAGTCTCTATTTTCCTTTGGTTCAGCTTTGGCATGACATTGTTCTTATGTCACATTACCCATTTTTTCAATTCTCACATTATTCATTAAGTAATAAATTCTATTCAAATATCAAGTGGATAGTTTACGAAGAACAACCTAGCTAAATGTTCACTCACATATCATGAATCCAACAGGTTTAAGGATCTCCTGACAAACATAATTGAAAACAAAAATCATGCTTGCTTTGAATAAATACTTATCATTTCTGTCCTAAAAATAAATGATGATTCAAAATAAATTATCAGAACTTCAGGTTACACAGTTAGATTAAACTGGGCACATTTAAGCAAACTTTTATTACCAAATACTTCACGTTCCATTAAGTATCTGTTTTGTGATTACCTCAGATCTGAAGCAAAAACCCCTCCCCTGTTACATGTGGCCAACAAATGTTGCTTTGAACATGTGTGCTGTTACCAAAAATCCAGGAACAGCATTTGAAGGAACAATTTACCCTATTTCTAATAAGACACACATGGTACCTGAACAAAAGACTAAATATTGATAGGATAAATTAGCTTAACAAAACAGAATAGTATTATTATATTGTCCAAAACGGAGTTTCCAGCCGAGTTCTGGTATTAAGGATGTCTCTATCCAAAAATCCCAGCAGGCATTCTCCTTGTATGAATTCCAGAACTAAATGATCGTATCATGACTTGTCATCTTAGAAATACTGCCTCAATGCAATTCTTTCTTCCCTCGAGGTTTATTTGTTGCGTCTGTGATCAAAGGGAAATGTTTTTCTCTCAATTACTTATTTTTCTTGATGTGATTAGATTACTGCGAAAGTAGTAATTCAAAGATTTGACTTCTAACTATTATTCTTTGCGTCACCTTAAGCTAGCCCTGTGGTACTTAATTTAATAATGAAACATACTGAAACTGGGAAGCATATCCAAAACCTATGTTTTTGATGTGGATTTATATCTGATGCTTTTGACAGCCATGAATAACAAAAATTCTGCCAATATGTTTTTCATCACATTCTAATATAGTGCAATGGCACAGTTAAACCTAAGTTTTACAGAACTGTGTTGTTTGGAGGACATGATGACACAGTAGGTTAATCCGCTGTCCTTTCACCTCTAGGACCAGTCTTTTATTCCAGACTAGATTGATGGCATTCACATAGAGGCTTTTGTGAAATTGGTTTGTATAATTTTAATCTCGCTTTAATTCTACAAGAAAACCTGTATTAGTTAATAATATTTTTTCAACTTTACTCCGAGAAACATCATGAAATAAAATTGCTACATTGATGTAACTAGAGTTGAAAAATTTTGTAATGGAAGACAGAGTGTATCTGAACCAATGCACAAGAGGTAGAAGCTTGCTAATGTACTAGCTAGATCAATAAGTTGAAGAACAAATTCCTTGCAGAAACAAAAACTTTTAAAACACTTTAATAATAATCAGTTACACGTTAATATCTGCAATATTTCCTGTCAAGCTTCAGATATTTGTTCTCTTAATCATTCTTGCTATAAGGCATTCTTGCTATAACCTGCTACATGGCAATTTTGAAAAGACTAACAATTCAGCATTAAGCTCATCCTCTTCTGGAATAATCCAGTTATGGAGCACCCCACTTTGCATAAACCTTTGCATTCTATCTACTCGTTTCTCAAGCATATTAGCACAGCTGTTATCTGGAGGAAATAATAAAAGCTTATGAGGCTGGTGCCTTCCCCAGTATGCAATATTTTGGAAATGTGCTATAACATTTGCTGCTAAATCATCCTGCTAAAACATTTCACTACCCATCAAATTCAGGTGTAGGATCAGATATTGATGCATACACTACTCTCTTTGGATCTTTAGGTTGAATCCTACCTTTTTTTTGGCTAAGTCTGAGATACGTCAAGTTACTTGGAAGGATTTCCATCATGAGACCAATGTTTACTTGCCGTATCTTACCAAACTCCTCATGACCTACCTATACCATCCCTATGGTGTCCAATTCCAGCACCGACTTACCACGCACTGTTCCCAGAAAGATGTGCCAGCAGATATCCTGGAATTCAGTAGCAACCTCACACCTACACTGTCTTTCAAAGTCTGTTGTGAAAGTGGACATGCATTGTCAGTGGGTCTATCTTTAGTACGTGGACTGCAGCAGTTCGAGAGGGTAGCTTACCACTACCTTCTCAAGGCTAACTAGGGACAGGCAGTAAATGCTGCCGGCGATGCCCATGTCCCACAAGCTAGTAAAAAAGAAGTCTGGAGCTGACCTGTACGGTTTGTGATATCCATCTTGGACATAACAGATAGAGGGAAACTGGCACCCTGCTTTGCAGAATAGGGATCTGAAAGTCCAGCTGGACAGAGTGGTGCAGAGATGGGACATCCTTATCTCCCAGGAACTGCAGGGGAGGTCATGACACTAGACCACGTCAGCCTGGTCTGAGGTTGCCACCCTGGTTAAAGTAGTCTCAGCCATCAGGAAGAATGAACAGCACTGCAAGAAGAAGGTTAATGGCCTTGTTCACTCTGTCTGCATAAATGCAACCATCTTCTCTCTGATATCTCTCACTTTCTCTGCTACTGTACCCACCTCCACCATGGTCCAAGCTCTATGACTCTCATTCATGCCTGCAGCATTTTCCCTCACTTTGTCTCCTACCACAAACCCCCAACTAGCACTACATCTCTCTGTGCTGCCTCATCAATCACTCATAACTCCTCTCCACTGGCACCAAAAGTAAAAGCTGCCCCACCAAATTTCAAATCTCTTTAGCCTGCCTCTCTCTCATTCCAGAAGGAAAATAGCCCACAACAGGGCACAAACAGTTAAGACAACTGGACGGCTGCTTGATATTCAATTCCTCACCCCTGATGTGGACAGCATCCTCATTCTTACTGTCCCAGATGGCTGACTGACCATTTCAAAGCCCTGGAGTGGTATCAGAGGCTATCCTTGATGCACTTGAAAAGACTGGAGATAGTAACCTGGACCAGTCCATGAGCTGGGTGCAAGCTGCAGAGTGCACAGTGTCCATGCTGCAGCATTAGAATTACAGCTGCTGGTGCAGCCCAAGGAGCAGCATAAAAGTACAGAAACATCCTGTAAATGGAACAGAGATCTGTCTTTAGGGCACACAAAGGCTGGCATGTATCAGATGACAACATCTGTGGATGTGGCGTGCGTGTAGCCTCTGCTCATGGAGCATTTGATTGTGATGATGCCTGATGTCCAACGCCAAGATCCTCCAGAGCTGAATTTGCCAGGTAGCCACTCCGACTCCCACCTCAAGTTTTTCTCAATGTCTAGCTTGTTTGGTGAATGTGGTAAGATTGGAAGCTGAAAATGAATCAGGCTTTAATAAGGCACTTAATAAACATTACTTGCCTTGGCAACTTGATACATCAATTGTCAAAAACATAAAGGATGGAACGAGATGCTTCGATATTGAGATCAGCTTCAACAGCTTTCTTGTCTGATTCTGCCATAAATCTCACCATAGTCCCCGTGGTTCAATCCCTACAAGATTCTGCCCTTTGCTTCTGTCAAATTGACATTGATTTAATACCCAATGCGCTGCTCAAGATAACAGTCGAATCTCTGCTTATAATCATTGCGCCCAGAGTGCATTGCAAAATAAAATTAAGCATTTTTGTTCATGGCTCATTGTGGTATTAGTTTCTTTCTTCCTGTCATGGTACACCAAGCTAGAAACCAGATTCAATCACAGAAAACGGACCAGCTTGTTTTGATATACAAAACCCTGAAAACAGATGTTATGCCTGTTTAGGTAACTTAGGAAAGGATAAAGCTAGTCAATTCAAGTACAAATATCATTATGAATGTTTGATTGGAGGCTCTTTTTGAGTTCAAGAGAAACAACTAAATTTCCTTTGCCCTTGTCATTTAAAAAAAATTCTTAGCATGAGTTTTTCAAATTAAGGAATAATTTTGAAGGTAGCAGTGAGAGAGAGGCAGGTCAAAGAGATTCTGTGGGCAGTAAGCAATAAATCACAAACTAACATCACAGTATCACAAAAGTGCAGTGCATCGGCAATCCACTTTCTGCTCTGCCTGATATTCAGCTTAATTAACATCGTCTGCTTGGTACCTCCTCCCAAAACAAATTTCAACCCCTTTGCATCCAATTCACTTTATCATGCAATGGATGCAACTTCAGTTTTTCTTTAATTTTCTGAGGGGGATATCAACTCTGCCAATTCAACCCTGTTTGGCAGTTTATAACCAAAATCCTGATTGAGTCAAGTTTATTCTATTACTTTCCAGAATAGTAAAACATCACAATGGCGCACAAATAACTAGTAAGTTAAAACAACATTTTTTAAAAGAAATGTTGGATCCCTGGGCTTGATACAAATGGTTTTGATATGGGAAGTAAAAGAATACTCACAGCCACAAGGTATGAGTGCTTGCTGATCGGAGAGAGCAGAGATCCTGAATCCAAGAAAAACAAGTAAACCACAAACATATAACGTTGATATTAGTTGTTATCGCCCCTAATAAACAATAAAGCAGCAGCACTACTAATTGAGCTGGTCAGGTCCTAAAGAACAGAGCTGCTAAACTGGGTCTGCAGCAGGTGGTGAGGGAACCAACAAGAGGGAAAAGCATACTTGACCCCATCCTTACTAACCTGCTGGCTGCAGTTGCACCTGTCCATCACAGTATCAGTAAGAGCGACCACTGCACAGTCCTTGTGGAGGTGAAGACCCACCTTCACATTGAGAATAACTTCCACTGTGTTGCGTGGCGCTATCACCATACTAAATGGGACAGACTTCACACAAATCGAGCAACTCAAAACTAGGAATGCAAGAAGTACTTTGGGCCATCAACAGAAGAATTGTACTCCAGCACAATCTGCAACCTCATGGCCCAGCATATCCTCCACTCAACCATTACCATCAAGCCAGGGGATCAACCCTGCTTCAATGAAGAGTGCCGGAGGGCATGCCAGGAGCAGCACCAGGCATATCTGAAGATGAGGTGTCAATCTGGTGAAGCCACCAAACAGGACTACTTGCATGCCAAACAGCGAAAGCAGCAAGTGACAGACAGAGCTAAGCGATCCCACAACCAACGGATCAGATCTAAGCTCTGCAGTCCTGCCACATCCAGTCGTGAATGGTGGTGGACAAATAAATAACTGACTGGAGGAGGAAGCTCCACAAATATCCCCATCCTCAATGATGGAACAGCCCAGCACATTAGTACAAAAGATAAGGCTGAAGCAGTCACAGCAATCTTAAGCCAGAAGTGCCCAGTGGATAATCCATCGCGGCCTCCTCCAGTGGGCCCCAGCATTAAAGGTACCAGTCTTCAGCCAATTCGATTCACTCCACATGATATCAAGAAACAGTTGGAGACACTGGACACTACAAAGGGCATGGGCCCTGACAACATTCCAGCAATAGTACTGAAGACTTGTGCTCCAGAACTTGCCACTCCCCAAACTGAGCTGTTCCAACACATTTACAACGCTGGTATCTACCCAGTAATGTGGAAAATTGCTCAAAATTCCTGTACACAAAAAAAAAGCAGGAAAAATCCAAACTTGCCTGTTACTACCCCGTCAGTAAGGTGATGGAAGGTGTCATCAACAGTGCTATCAAGGACCACCGGCTCAGCAATAACTTGCTCAGAGACGCCCAGTCTGCATTCCGCCAGGGCCACTCAGCTCCTGACCTCATTACAGCCTTGGTTCAAACACAGACAAAAGAGCTGAATTCCAGAGCTGAGGTGAGGGTGACAGCCCTTGATATCAAGGCTGCACTCAACCAAGCGTGGAATCAAGGAGCCCTAGCAAAACTGGAATCAATGGGTATCAGGGGCAAACTCTCCGGTGGTTGGAGTCATACCTGACACATAGGAAGATGGTCGTGGCTGTTGGAGGTCAACCATTTCAGCTCTAAGACATCTCTGCAAGATTTCCTCAGAGTAGTGTCCTAGGCCCAAACTTCTTCCGCTGCTTCATCAATGACCTTCCCTCCATCATAAGGTCAGAAGTGGGGATGTTCGCTGATGATTGCACAATGTTCAGCACTATTCATGACTCCTCAGATACTGAAGCCGTCCGTGTTCAAATGCAACAAGATCTGGACAATATCCAGGCTTGGGCTGACAAGTGGCAAGTGACATTCACACCACACAAATGTCAGGCTATGACCATCACCAATGAGAGGCCATCTAACCACTGCCCCTTGACATTTAATGGTGTTACCCATCACTGAATCCCCCACTATCAGCATCCTGGGGGTTACCATTGACCAGAAACTCAACTGGACTCACCACATAAACACAGTGGCTACAAGTGCAGGCCAGAAGCTAGGCATACTGTGGCAAGTAACTCACCTCCTGACTCCTCAAAGCCTGTCTCCTATCTACAAGGCACAAGTCAGGAGTGTGATGGAATACTCCCCACTTGCCTGGATGAGTGCAGCCCCAACAATGCTCAAGAAGCTTGACACCATCCAGGACTAAGTAGCCCGCTTGATATGCACTACATCCACAAGCATCCACTCCCTCCACCACTGACGCTCAGTAGCAGTAGTGTGTACTATCTACAAGATGCACTGTAGAAATTCAAAGATCCTCAGACAGCATCTTCCAAACCCACAACCACTTCCATCTAGAAGGACAAGGGCAGCAGACATATGGGAACACCACTACCTCCAAGTTCCCCTCCAAGCCACTCACCATCCTGACTTGGAAATATATCGCTGTTCCTTCACTGTTGCTGGGTCAAAATCCTGGAATTCCCTCCCAAATGGCATTGTGGGTCAACCTGGAATTCCCCTCCCTAATGGCATTGTGGATCAACCTACAGTAGGAAGACTGCAGCGGTTCAAGAAGGCAGCTCACCACCACCTTCTCAAGGGCCATAAGGGATGGGCAAGAAATGCTGGCCGTCCCACAAATGAATAGAAAAAAAATAAATTCTGATGTTTTGTATTTTTTAAAATTATTGTTGCCAGTGCTGTCGGCAAAGTTTGCAGCGGAAAACTGTGCATTAAAAGCAATCAATATGTCTGTCAGTAATGGTGAAATGGTTTTTACAATTATTGCAGAGTTTCAAATACATTTCTTGTTTTATTAATTCTTTACAAGGGTAGGCAGTGGTGTGGAGGTAATACTGGTCTAGTAATCCACAGCCCCAGGTTAATATTCTGAGCACATGGATTGGAATCCCACCTTGACAGATGGTGAAATTTGAATTCATTAAAAATCTGGAATAAGTAAATGGCCATGTTGACTGTCATAATAACCCATCTAGTTCACGAATGTCCTTTAGGGACTCCAAACCCATAGCAATGTGCCCTCTGGGCGATTAGGGATGAGCAATAAATGCTGGCCAGACAGGTAACACACACATCCTGTGTGTTGGTAAGGCAAGCCAAGGGTATAATTGGCTATTTAAGTGAAATGTTGCTCCAATTAAATGCATAATGCTATATCACATCATACTTATAATGTGATCTCTGTATTTGCACTCAATTAAATTATGCGCTAAGTACTTTCTGTACGACCTTACAATGCCACTTCTCATCCATCCGATTCATTTTTACTTCCTAGGTAAGTTCACTCTTGTAAAGCTGAGTTCCATATACGCACATTTGTACATTGTTTTTGATACTTCTTTCATATTTATGATAATTAATTGTCCTCAATTTATTAAAACTAAAATCAAATGATTTGTTTTATTTGCTCACGGACCTTGACAGGAGAAGATAATATGTGGCTCTAATATTAATGGGAGACAGCCACAGAATTTGCAGTGAGATGATCACACATGTATTTTGACTTTTGAATAAACTCAAACATGTGACTAGCCCTTTCCAACTCAGAAGTGGTAAATCACATCCCACTGAAAATACTGGAAATTCCTAAAACGTCTCCAGGGTGAAAACCACAGTAGCACTAAACGGTTTCAGTTCTTGGTTGGTTGAACTTCAAATAATATTCAAGGTTTTAGTTCTGTGGCCAGAGCCAAGTTGACATCTACATTGAAACTAACTACAGCAAAATGCAAAGCGTAGAGATTACTCCAGTGTTTAATGGGTAAATGCACTATATTTGACAAACTGAGCCAAATACATCACGATGATCCTGGTTTGAATATCTGAACTGTTCAGAGCTTGATCTCACTAGATGGAAATGAGAACCAAAATCTTCTCGTCTCTGGATCATCACTGATCAGATAAAAGTTGAGAAATGTGCATCAAGTATTTAAAAAGGCCTGACACGCAAACATGTACTGAAATCGTCTGATATGCTGAAATGTCTAACGAGTTCATTTTATACTGTCTGGGGCCCACCAAAAATGTGTCTATGCTGAGCTCAGAATGGAACACTTGGGCCAGATATGCAGATTTGGCTGGATACATACAGTGGAAATATTATTTTGGTTAATACCTGGTCAAACTCGTCAGGGTGACTCAACTAAACATCACAACAACCACTCTGAATCAGCCCTAAGACCACATGACTACCTGAACACCACCCATTCCCTTAGCAGTGGAGTTCCCATTGGCTGCTCCTGTCATGTTAGGTGCGGGAGATCACAGATTTGGAAGCTGCTTTTGGAGGAGCCTCAGGCAATATCAGTAACTGAGGAGTCACAAATGGTGTTTAATATTGTGCGTCTGTTAACATCCCCACTTCTGATCTGACAGCAGTAAGAGAACGAAAGAATAGCAGATGATGTTTGGATCTAGAATGCTACTTTGAGCAACTCTCCTCAGACTCTATGGCACAGTTTGTTAGTCTGTTTGGCTGTTAACTGAACATTGGCGATTCAAGACCATCCAGGGTGAAATGTTTTGAGACCTCTTGTGGTGCAGTGGTAATATCCCTACCTGTGGACCAGGAGGTTTGAATTGAAGTCCTGTCAGCTCCAGATGTGTGTAAGAACGACATTGAGCAGGATGACTAGAAAATATCTACTTTGAAGAACTTCTCATCCAGAGGCTTGGATTCAAATCCCAGCCGCACCCAAAGTTCAGAAACTATCCTACTGTAAGGAACTTCCACAGCGACATCCTGGGACTAAGGTGATTTGCCCCCAGTGCCCAGATCTTTTTATGTGCAACTCCTGGTTCGCATTAACTTCTCTTTTCTGGGATTTCTTGATGCAAATCGTAGGTCAAATGCTGCCTTGATGTCAAGGCCAGTCAATGTCACCTCATCTCCAGCGTTCATCTCTTTTGTCCATATTTGGACCAGTTCTGAAACACGCGTATGCAGTACTACAATTGGACTGTTGTCAGGGTATTGCTTTTGCTGTATTCCTTGCAGTCAGCTATTGTATGATATCACATGCAGTGAATCGGATTGGCTGAAGAACAGGTTCTGTGATGGTCAGGTGCTCAGGAGGAGCCGAGATGCATCATCCACTCAGCTCTCAAGGTGGCCGCAATCATCAGCCTAGTCTCTTGTACTCACATGCTGTACTCCCTATCACTGAGGATGGAGCATTTACAGAGCATCTATTTTCCCTCAGTTGTTTCATTATCCACCATAGTTTTCACCTGGATGTAGCAGGACTTCAGAGCTTTAATCTGATCCATGTGTTGCAGAATCACTGAGCTCCACTTGTTGCAAGCTGCCTCCATTATTAGAATGTATACTGTGTTGTAGCTTCACCAGGGTTACGCTTCATTTTGAGCTGTACCTGATGCTGCTTCTGGCATACTGTTGTATATGTCTTGTGGAACCATGGTTGGTCCTTAGGTTTGATGGCAATGGTACAGTGAGGCATATTCTGAACCCCACACAACACAAGGACTGGGTGGTGGTCACTTATATCAATATTGTTGTAGAATGTGTGGTGAGGAGTTTGGTGAGGATTAAATCAGGTAGATTTTTTCTCTTGCTTTGGTTCTCACAACCTGTTGCACGTCCACTGTGGCATTTACATTCTTCAAAGCTCATTAGGAACTGCTGATTTCAAATCACTCTTGGTGAAAAATATTCAAGTGTCCCAAACAAAATGTGTTCATACTGCCCTCTGTGCTTCTCCAAGTGGAGTTCAAATAGTGGGGTACAGATCCATCAACAGAGAGAGGGCACTTGGTAGATGCCTTATCCATGAGATTTGATGGTGGCAGAATCAACAGTGAGGACTTCTAACGGTCCCTCCTGACTATACACCGTTGTGCCACTGCATTTCATCTTACTCATAAGACAAAATATATTCAGGGATCGGAATGGACAAGTCTGGGATGTTGGCTGACATACAACTATGAAAAGCTGTTGCTTGACTGGTGGTCTAGGTCCCCGGATAAAAGTGAAGAGAACTTTGTAGGACTAAATGGATAGGTTGTGCTTTTGTCCAGCCCAGTGGCTGAGGCAATGCTAAATGATCCATTCTGTTCACGTTTTTTTATAGTAGCTTGCCAGGCCACAGAATCATATAGAGTCCAGACCAGATAAGCATGGCAGATTTTCTTTCCCAAAAGGACATGTGCCAATTTGATGAGTTTTTAATCACAATGTAGTAGCTTGAAGATCGACATTAGAAATGTAATTATTTTCAGTCCTAATTGATTTAATTAACTACATTTCAATTCCCTAAGTGCCAAGGGATTTTAATTTATGTTTCTGAATCACTAATCCAAACCCTCAGATGAACTGTCCAGTAACACAACATCTATTCTTGTTGTACCCACACAATGGAGCAATGGTATTTATGCCAGTATGAGCCATAACTTTCAAAAACAATTAAGGTAATTGAATTGGCTTTGTACAGGTTTGGTTAATAAATGTCCAGAAGAACATCAGTATTCCTTTTTGATTGTGAATATATATTTGTACAATATTCAGAGAGTACAAATTCTGTCTGCATGGATTATTGACTGTCTGTGCGGAGTTTGCACATTCTCCTCGTGTCTGCGTGGGTTTCCTCCGGATGCTTCGGTTTCCTCCTACAGTCCAAAGATGTGCAGGCTAGGTGGATTGGCCATGCTAAATTGCCCATAGTGTTCAGGGGTGTGTGGGTTATGGGGGGATGGTTCTGGGTGGGATGCTCCGAGGGTTGGTGTGGACTTGTTGGGCCGAAGGGCCTGTTTCCACACTGTAGGGATTCTAATGATTCTAATGATTCTTCTTCTAACAACTATTGTGATTGGATTGGGTGTGGGGTGATGGGCAGAAGCAATGGAGGTGCGAAAGAGGTGGTCATGGGTTGATGTTGTGGATGGACTATTCTCATCTATTTGGTATGTTTATGTACTCTTTTTAATTTTTTTTAAGAAAACGGAACCATCTATTATTTTAGGCCTATTAATATTTCAGATCTTTGCCTTAAGTATCGCCACAATTAGCACACTTATAATTTTCTGTTCCAATTGGGTCACTTTGTAGAATCAGAGCCAAAATAAGTTTTTATTTTTTTGGCCTCCTATGTCCTTATTAGTTGCAATTGCTTAATCCTGCTACTTTAAGTACTCCTGCGCAGCATGAGCACATTTAACATCTTGCACTTCTTTCATTCAGAATTGTAAAATACCATTGTTACTATTTTTCAACTCTGTGCTACTAAAAATCCAGACGTTGGTTGCTAAGGGCACTAAAATTCTAACACTGCAGATTAAGGCAAAGTGACATATAACCATCAATCTTACAAATGCTCAGCAAAAGCAGGGACATAAAGTACAATTGTAAATGAGTGATTTTGTACAGAGTATGAGGGAAAAGGAATTATAAGAATAGATTTGAAAGCAGACCAAACCACTAAGGTGGTCCTGTAAATCCAGTATTTGGCAGTGGGTAGCACTGATCAGAGATTTAGATTGAGGGAGGCATATCCATTTTGCAAGATTGAAGTGGAATTTTTTTTTGGTCCATCTTTCGCTGGGAGTGCCATGGCAAGTGCATTCCTGGTATTTCATAAGAGGATTATGCCCTGCCAAATTTAGCTTTCAGCTGAAAGGAAAGTACAAGCCAATACAGAGGACATTGAGGGAAAACAGGAAAGTAACAATCTAGAAGAAACAGTTATGGAAGAAAAGAAACAAGGGCTTTAATGTGTTAAAAGCAAAATTACTGCACAGTGCAGTTAAGGTTCCTGGATTCAATAACCTGCGTGTATGCCAAAGAATTAATATTCACTTAATGCATATTTGTCAAAGCATGTCAAACGTCATTTCATATTTGTGTAAAGTTCAACCATTGGTGGCTAAATGCTGGACAACAACCTCGAGAACAATGCAAGCTGAAGGCCAACGGAAGTCAAAATGTGTTTAAAAAAATCTTGCTTTCATTACATTCAAACATTTAACACACGGAGCAATGTAGTCATGCCATTAACCAAATTTATTCTTACAGGATCAGTGTTCTCAATGATATTTTGTTCTGCTGGGAATTTGTGGTCCCAAATATTGTCTCACCACAATATAGGATTCATGAAAGAAACCACAGACTTCCCTTCAATGTCCCTCCTTCACACCAAAAATGATAGCAATCTGAAAAGAAACTAGAGTATCTGCTGTTTGCTTCCAGAAGCCTACACAGCAAATATCTAAAAGAGCATTAAAAGTGTGCCTGTACTCCTCAGACTAATGAGAGCAAACATGCTTAATTTCGTGACTTGACACAATTGGCATTTTAACAAGGCTGGGCCATGTGCATGTGAAAAGTCCAGCTTTCATATAACTGCAGTCCATCAAAATGCACTCCATGTCACCTGAAACTGCTTTTCATAAAAGTTTCACATAAAAAGTTAATCAGTAAAACATCTTTAAGTGTACCAGGAATTATAAAATTTCCCCTGCATTTTTTCTTTAAACTGTTTTAACACAATGACAACAAATATAATGGCTAAATGAAAAAAAAATGCTAAGTTGTGATTCTGATTCTTCAAGCTGCCAGCACTGTTTGAAAATTAGTAAATTGGTGAAGGAGACCTGGTAATAAATAGTTTGCCAAGACTTTTTTCTTATTAGCGTGGCATGCCATTTACCCTTATGCAAAGGACTAATTAGGAGTCTACAAGAACATCAAGGTTTCAAAATCTCTGGCTTTTAATAACATAGTGTGCCTGTCTGCCATCTGGGAGCAGCCTAGGTTCTCTCCAACAGCAGGCACTGCCTTGGGGCAAATAAGCAAGTGCAGACAGGAAGTCCAAGATGTGAACACTGTTGTATGTGTGACCCTATACACAGTGAGCCATGCTCTCCCAGAATTCTAATCTAATGGCAGGAATCTTATTAGGAAGTTGTTATGCTCTATTTGCCCTTGGCTGTGGCCTGTCTACTTTACTCAGCTCCTGCTGGGACTTTTGTGGTTTTGGATGGTCACAATATATGAGCTGCATCTTCAAATGGACTGGTAAGCTCGAACCAAGTTTTCAAAAGTGTAACTTACAATGTCACAACTCTAACTGCTAAGTGCAAATGAGCTATGCCTCCTCTCGGCTGACATGTTTTAGAGTCTGCGAGTTGTGATCATGGAGCTTATTAAAGCAGCAATGTGGTAGCAACTACTTCAAAATGTGTTTTCAACATGTTTAAGTGCCCGACACATTTTCAACAATGTATTTCTGTGAAATGCCATCCTACTAGTCCGTGGAATGAAAGAGACAAACTGAACCCCTTTGTTCTCATTCAAAAATATAAAACTCAGCTTTTGTTTGCAACAATTAAAACCTTTTAAATTAAAATATTTTCTGTAAAAACCTTCAGGAATGTGGTAAATTGTTACTTACAACCTTGGCCAAGCACCTTAAATACACAAATTAAAACCTTTATAGTTAACTGCCTGAGGATATACAGTAACATGCTCATGAAGTTTTTCAACCCATATATTCAACTAATTATGTTGAAACATCCAAAACTTATAATCAATCTCACATTAATATTGCAAAAAGACTAAGTGTTAGAAACATATTTATATTACCACTTCATAATGAAATAATTTTCTGCCTAACAAAGCTATTTTATCAAAACCTTTACTTACAATAACGAGAATTTGAGATTTGTAACATTTAGCTCTATAACCAAATGCATCAAACACTAAGCATGAAATATTTAATCATCCTTCCCTCCAAAATAGCTGCTGGTTCCAAAATGTAGCAGAAGGTGTTAACAAATATTTTACCGAAAAGGAAATTGCTTCTTCGGTAAAGGTTATGGGTTTATAGGAAACCTTTCTTTAAAAACAAAAGTATTTTCTTGGGATGTGGGCACAAAACTACTCCATTCTTAGTTATCCCAAAATTGAGTGGCTAGCTGAGCCACTTCAAAGGGCACAGTTAACCACATAGACTGGGCTTGAGTCATATGTAGGTCAGATTGTGTGGAAGTGATAGATACCCTTTCCTATAGGGCATTAGAGAGCAAGCTTGATATGAATGACAATTTTGCAGCCTTTATAATCATTTTATGGTGTAACTCATGAGTACAGAAAGAAATATGAACGATTTTATTTTCACAGCACTAAAGAAGATCTTTTTAATATTTACATACTTAGCTGCCATTTTTATCAGGCGTTAAGAAACAATGAGTAATGCCAAGAGACAAAATTCTGTCTTTTAAAATAAATTAAGAAGTTCTCTTTGCATTAATTTCCAGTGAGAGGAGCTGCATAATGAAGGCAATAATCATCGTCCATCTACATTCCTGTGTTGATGGGTTAAGATCAGTTTCCATCTGGTCTTAATCCTGCCACTGGTAACAACACCGCAGAAAGAAAATGTATCAGATGACTGGTTATTAATAGCATTGGCCACCAGCCTACAACCTGACCAAAGTACCACCAGTGACTTCTGTATATCCAACTCTCTGAGACACTGTACACTTACATACAGAGCAGTAATACACAGGTACCACTACCATTCAGTCACTCACCATGCTGCTGGAGCGCATATGAACAAGGAGCAGAATTAGGTCAATAGACCTTTGGAGCCTGCTCCGTCATTCAATAAGATTACAGCTAAATGGTTTGTGTTTCGAACTCCACATTCCTATTTCCTCCTTGTATTTGATTCACCCGTCTAACCTTAAAAATATTCAATGACCCTGTTTCTATACCTTCTAAGACTGAGAATTCCAAAGTCATGCAGACAGTAAAAACGTCTTGCCTCTGTCCTAAAATGACAGTTTCTAATTTTAGAATATTGCTCCCTAGTTCAGGACATACCACAAAAGGCAACATCATTTCCATACTCACCTTGTCAAGTCCATTCAGGATCAAAAACACTTCAATTGAGACACGCTTCACTCTTTAATTGCTAGTGCAAACAAGACCAATCTGTCCAATTTTTATTCATAAGACAACTTGCTCATATCAATCTAGTAAATCTCCTTCGAACTGCCACACAACTACATCCTTGCTTAAATAAGGAAACATGATTTTACCAATGCCCTGTATAACTGAAGCATTAAAATCCTGACTTTTATGTTCAATTCCTCCCATAATAAAAGGCATCATTCCATTAACCTTCTTAATTACCTGATGTACCAATCTATTTGTGCCCAGAACTTCGAGATTCCTCTGAACCTTGGAATTCTGCAGTCATTCTCTGTTGAGGTAATAGTCTGCTTATGTAATACACTGCTTTTTTTTACTCTTCCTGCAAGTGACCAATTTCACATTTTCCCCACAGTATACTGCATCTGCCAGATGTCTGCCCACTTGTCCAACCTGCCTATATCAGTCTGTATCCTTGTTATGTCCTCTTTACAACCTACCTTCCTGACTATCCTTGTGTTAACTGCAAGTTTAGCTCTATGGTTTTAGTCCCTTCATCATAGTCATTGATATAAATTGTTAAAAATTGCGGACAAGCGTAGTTTCTGTATATGGCCCACTGACTCCCACAGCTACCGAGAATACACCTCCTCCCAGCCACCTTCCTGCAAAAATGCCATCCCCTATTCCCAATTCCTTCGCCTCCGCCGCATCTACTCCTAGGATGAGGCATTCCACTCCCGTACATCTCAGATGTCCTCATTCTTCAAGGACCGCAACTTTCCCCCCCGCAGTGGTCGAGAACGCCCTCGACGGTGTCTCCCGCATTTCCCGCAACTCATCCCTCACATCCCGTCCCTGCAATAACAACCAAAAAAGAATCCCCCTCATCCTCACATACCACACCACCAACCTCCGGATCCAATGCATCATCCTCCGACACTTCCGCCATCTGCAATCCGACCCCATCACCAAAGACATTTTTCCCTCCCCAGCCTTGTCTGCCTTCCGGAGGGATCACTCTCTTCGTGACTCCCTTGTCCGCTCCACACTCCCCTCCAGCCCCACCACACCCGGCACTTTTCCCTGCAACCGCAGGAAGTGCTACACCTGCCCCCACACCTCCTCCCTCACCACCATCCCAGGCCCCAAGAACACTTTCCACATCAAGCAGATGTTCACCTGCACATCTGCTAATGTGGTATACTGCATCCGCTGTACCCGTTGTGGCCTCCTCTACATCGGGGAAACCAGGCGGAGGCTTGGGGACCGCTTTGCAGAACACCTGCGCTCGGTTCGCAACGAACAACTGCACCTCCCAGTCAGGAACCATTTCAACACCCCCTCCCATTCCTCAGACGACATGTCCATCCTGGGCCTCCTGCATTGCCACAATGATGCCACCCGAAGGCTGCAGGAACAGCAACTCATATTCAGCTTGAGAACCCTGCAGCCCAATGGTATCAATGTGGACTTCACAAGCTTCAAAATCTCCCCTCCCCCTACCGCCTCCCAAAACCAGCCCAGCTCGTCCCCGCCTCCCTAACCTGTTCAAGCGGCACCCCCATTTCCTACCTACTAACCTCATCCCACCCCCTTGACTTGTCCGTCCTCCCTGGACTAACCTATCTCCTCCCTACCTCCCCGCCCACACTCACCTTTACTGGCTCCATCCCCGCCTCTTTGACTTGTCTGTCTCCTCTCCACCTATCTTCTCCTCTGTCTATCTTCTATCTGCCTCCCCCTCTCTCCCTATTTATTTCAGAACCCTCTTCCCCTCCCCCATTTCTGATGAAGGGTCTAGGCCTGAAACGTCAAGCTTTCCTGCTCCTATGACGCTGCTTGGCCTGCTGTGTTCATCCAGCTCTACACCTTGTTATCTCGTAGTTTCTGCAAACTCTGTTTTCTGTTCCCAGCCAATCTTCTAACCATTCTGGCTTGTTACTCCTTACATTAAGTCTACTTTGCGCTATAATCTTTATGTGGCACCTCATCAAATGCCTTCTGTAAATCCAAATAGAGTGTATCTATAGACTCTCCATTATCTACAGTAACCATTCCACCTTCAAAGAACACCAGTGAATTGATTGAACTTCATTTCTGTCTCACAAAACAGCGTTGATCCTTCCCAATTTGAAGTGCTCAACTATGACCTCCTCAATGATTGATTCTAATATTATTCTCATTAGAGATATCAAGCTAACTCACAGTCTTTGATTTCTACCCACATTCTTGATTATAGCAAAATATATGTTTCACTCTGATAGAACCTTTCCAAAATTGTGACAACTTTGGAAAATTAACACCTACTACTCATTAGCACCCTCTTTTACGACCCTGAAGGACGAAAATTAGGCTGCAATATTGTAGCACCTCATGTGCTACGATAACTTTAGCCATGCATGTGCCATCACAAAAGTTAAAACTTGATTTGCTGTTCAACTTATTCTTTCTTTGCACACATCATGATAACACCAATTTTCTCTGATGGAGAAATTCAGAAGGAATCACAGTCTTTAGAACTAGGATGCAAAGTTAGAATAGACATTTTCATGTAAAAGCATACTGAAGATCTGACATTTCTTCCCCCAAAACATACAGAAAATTGATATTTTCAAGACTGAGACTGGCAGATTTTGATTAAGGATGGATACTAACCAATGTACATCATACCACAGAAAGTGGTTGTGAACTACAGATCAACCGTGATCTATCCGAATGGTCAAGGCGTAGAAACGTGACCAATGACATAGTTTACAGAGGAAGCAGAAAGTTCAGAGCTCAGTGATGCTCTATGATCCACTTGTGCACCATGCTCATCTCCACTGATAAAACTGACACAATATCTATGGGAAGTCTGTGTTCCAAAGAACACAGCTCATTGCCGGCTATTCACATTGGACACTGACAGCTCTCATGATGAAAACGTTCACATAAATCTCAGAATTAGCTCTAAGAAATTACACGTTTTTTTCCTGTTTTGAAGAAAACCACTGCCCAGAACAAACATGTGGATGAAGTACATGTTCTAACGGAATGAATAATGCCCAGGCTTGCCTGGAATGGGATAAACAATTCAAGTTATTCCATCCACCACTCTCTACCATGGCAATTTTCTTTATTTTGAGAGATATGGGCATTGCTCGCAAAGCCAGCATTTATTGCCTATTTCTAATTCCCCTTGAACAGAGTGGGATGCTAGGCCATTTCAGAGGGAAGTTAAGTGTCAGCAACATTGCTGTGGGTCAGGAATCACATATATACCAAACTGTGTAAGGATACAGATTTCCTTCCCTAAATGGTATTTAGTGAACTTGATGGATTTTTTATGACAATCAGTGATAGTTTCATGGCCACCTTTACCAAGACTGGCTTCTAATCCAAGATTAATAATTCGAGTTTTGGGTCAATATGCTAGCGTACTGACTCCTGACCATGGAGGATATTGATCCCATTGACAATGATGAGTACTGAGCAGAGCATTCCACCTAGCCTGAGACCTGACTAGCTCTCAGAAACTAAATTGAAAATAAGAGGTCTCCACCTCTTGCCCTGCATGCAACCAGTGCAGGTGAAGAAACTGAGGCATATCAGTGCAATTTTTCCCAATTATTGAACAATCAAAATACACAATGCTACTGAAACATAATGTAATGTACACTTAAGAAATTAATTTAAAAAATCAGAGATTATTAGATTATTTTCAATTCAAGAAGTTGGAAATATCAAGAAGTGTAAACATAAAGCTTGTAAATTCCAATTGTAGAAATTGTTAGAGGCCAGGATGATGAAATTTAATGGTGCACACATTGCTGCAGTTCAGATGGTTGAGATATTGACAAAGCCAATGCCAAAAAGGAGGAAAAGTCACATTAAATAAAGGCGAAGCAACCGGGTTCAAATCATACACTTCAACTAGGGCTGTTATAACCTTGGATAAAGTTTTCAGATGGTGTGTGGTTTGAAGATTACAGACTTTGTTTTTGCAAAGGAAAAAGAGCCACGGTGGCTCAGTGGTTAGCACTGCTGCCTCATAGTGCCAGGGACCCAGGTTCAATTCCACCCTTGGGTGACTGTCTGTGTGGAGTTTGCACATTCTCCCCGTGTCTGCGCAGGTTTCCTCCAGGTGCTCCGGTTTCCTCCCACACTCCAAAGATGTGCAGGCAAGTGGATTGGCCATGCTAAATTGCCCGTAGTGTTCAGGGGTGTGTGGGTTATAGGGGGATGGGTCTGGGTGGGATGCTCCAAGGGTCAGTGTGGACTTGTTGGGCCGAAGGGCCTGTTTCCACACTGTAGGGATTCTATGAAAGAAGGAATACAAATATTTGTAGGTTTGTCAAATTAGACAATGCAGTTAGTATCTTTTTTATGAGCATCAGCATGCAAACAGCACATCAATAGACTTGAGAAACATGTTATCGGAATGGTGCATACAGAAGGCAACCAACTTTGCAGACAACTGGAGAGTTCACCTGTTTAGAATGATCATGCATGGGAAGAATGTTCTGCACATTAAATGGCAAACAAAACTGGTGCCACTATTCATAGAAAGTACGCTGGAATAATTTAATCCAGATTCGGAGCGGAATAGCAAAGACAGAATAGAGAATGAAGTCAAGAGTTTTTGCTGACCAAAGGGAATTAACATTATTCAGTAAAATTAACGAAATTCAAACATAACAAAGGGTGCAATCAGCGGTAATTGTGTTGGAAGGATAAGCTACAAATCTATTGTACCAGAGCAAGGAGAATTGATGAGCTGCTGCAATTAAAGGCATATGTAATTAGGAACAGTACTGATATCATAGAAATTTAACTGCAACCAGAAGATGGAAAACGACAAGAACAAAGATGATTGGAGGCCTGTTATTAGGAAAGTAAATAAATAAATTTAGAATAGATAACAGAAACAGCGTACGACAAGTATACAAAAAGGAGAGTAGCTAAAGTCGATTCTGCAGAGGCACAGACAGAGGCAGGCACAATTATAATGCCAGAGAATGAGGTAATGCCAGAGAAATTGAACAAATATTTTGTGTCTATCTTCACAGTAAAAGATACAAAATATATAGCAGAAATATGATGTAACGAAGGGCCTAATAACAGTAAAAAACTTAAGGTATTAATATCAGCAGAGAGAAGGTATTTGAGAAACTCAAGGGAGAATAGAGATGGAGAAACTGTACCCACTTGTCACAGGATCAAGGATGAGATGGCACAGATTCAAGGTAATTGGCAAAAGAAACAAAAGCGATAGAAGGAAAACATTTTCATGCAGCACATGGTTAAGGTCAGGACTGCGGGGCGTGAAAGTGCAGTAAAGCCAGTATCAACGGTTATTTGAAATGGAAATAAGTGCAGAATTAGGAGAGAAGGCGGGAAAACGTCACAAAGCAAATTGCTAATTTAGAGTTGGTGCAGGCACAATGGTCCAAGATGGATTATCTACTTGGCCTTTCTGGATGAAATTAGCTCAGAAAGCTTCAGCCTTATCCTTTGCACTGATGTGCTGGGCTCTTCCATCATTGAGGATAGAGATATTTGAGAAGCCTCCTTCTCCTCCAGTGAGTTGTTTAATTATCCACCAGCATTCATAACTGGATGTGGCCAGACTGCAGAGCTTAGATCTGATCTGTTGGCTGTGGGATCACTTAGCTTTATCTATCACTTGCTGCTTATGTTATTTGGCCTGTAAGTAGTCCTGTTTGGTAGCTTGACAAGGGTTGACACCATCATTTTAAGGTGTACCTGATGCTACTCCTGGCATGCCCTCCTGCACTCTCCATCGAATCAGCGTCAATCCCTGGGTTGATGATAATGGTTGAGAGAAGGATATAGCAGGCCCTGAGGTTACAGATTGTGTTTGAGTACAATTTTGCTACTGTTGATGGCCTCATGTGCGCTCAGTCTTGAGTAGCTAGATCTGTTCGCAATCTGTCCCATTTAGCACACTAAGTTATTATCAATGTGAAGGTGGGCCTTGGTTTCCATAAAGGCAGTGTGGCGATCACTCTTACCGATACTGTCACGGACAGATGAATCTGCATTTGGCAGATTGCTTAGGATGAGGTTGAGTATGTTTTTCATTCTTGTTGGTTCCCTCAACACCTGCTGCTGACTAGCAGCCCTCTCCCTTAGGACCGATCAGCTCGATCTGCCGAATTGAATTCTTCCAGTCAGAGTTAATTTTGTGCCCTTACCACCCTCAGTGCTTCCTCCACATGGTATCCAATACGGAGGAGTACTAATTCATCAGCCGAGGGATGATGTATGTGGTAATCAGCAGTAGGTTTCCTTGTCCATGTTTAACCTGAAGTCATGAGACCTCATGGGCTCTGGAGTCAATGTTGAGGACTCCTAGAGCAACTTCCTCCCACTGTATACCAATGTGCTGCCACCTGTACTGTGTCTGTCCTTCTGGCAGGACAGGGCATATTCAGGGATGATGGTGGCTAGGTCTGTGACATTGTACGGTATGATTCTGTGAGCATGACTATGTCAGGCTATTGCTTGAGTAGTCGAAGAGACAACTCTCCCTATTTTGGCACTAACCCTCAAATGTGAGAAAGGATGACTTTGCAGGGTAAACAGGGCTTTTTCTGCCATTGTCTATTCTGGGGCCTAGGTTGATGCTGGGTGTTGAGACTTTGTGGTGATTGATGCAACTGAGCGTCTTGCGAGGCCAATTCAGAGGGCAGTTGAGAGTCAACCACATTGCTGTGGCTCTGGAGTCAAATATAGGACAGACTAGGTGAGGATGGCAGATTTCCTTCCCTGAAGGGCGTTAGTAAGCCTGCTGGGTTTTTCAGCAATCAACAATGATTTCATGGTCAGCAGTGGATTCTTAATTCCAGATTTTTTTTATTGAATTCAAATTTCACCATATGCCATGGCAGGATTTGGCCCTGGGTCCCGAGAACATTAGCTGAGTTTTTGGATTAATAGTCTAGTGATGATACCACTGGCATTGGAGGCAACACAAAGGTGGTTCACTAGATTGATTCTGGGTATGGAGGGACTGTCTTAAGAGGACAGGTTGAGTAGGTTGGAATTCAGGAGAATGAGAGGTGGTCTTATTGAAACGTGCAAGAGTCTTTGGGGACTTGGCAGGGTAGATGCTGAAAGATTGTATCCCCTTGTGGGAGAGTCTCGGATCAGAGGGCAGAAACTCAGAAAAGGGAATTGCATGCTTAAGACAGAGAGGAGGATGAATTTTTCTCTCCGAGAATAATGAAGCTGTAGAATTCTTCACTGCAGAGATTTGTTGAGGCTGTATGATTAAGTATATTCAATTCTGAGATAGGCAGATCTTTTAACCAGTAAAGGAACTGGGAAAAAGGCAAAAAAGTGGAAATGAGAATTATCAGATCAGCCATGACCTCACTGAATGATAGAACAGATTTGATGGACTAAATGGCCTACTTCTGCTTGTGTCTTATGGACTGAAACATAGAAATGCAGAATATGTAAAATTTCTAAACCTTGATTTTCAAAAACACTTGGTTGTACTCATACACTAAACACAAAGTTAGAATACAGATATAACAATCCCCACAGGGACTGAAGCTCCATCCTTGACTATATGCAGATCTGAATTAGACAGATTTTTGATCTGTTAGAGAATCAGAGAATTTGGGGAATGAGTGGGAAAATAGTGTTGAGGCAGATTCAGAGCAATCTTACTGATTTGCAGGCACAAGGTGTTTTCTGGTCTGATCCTCCTATTTCATTTGTTCTCATCTCAAGGCATTTAACAAGACTGACACCAGTAAAATCATTTGACAACACATCACAGAAAGAAGCACCAAAGTCTTGAGTGAAGAGGTCAGCTTTTGAAGGGGTTGCAGGTTTGTTAAGAAGGAAGAGGAGGAAAAATCCACCAAAATCATAACTGTAAAGAATATCATCTATAATTTTGAAAGAAAAACTGTTTCACTACTGTGGCAGGGCTGGAAAATTGAGTGAAGGGACTTAAACATGGAATTATGGGAAAGCAGGGCACAGATTGTGGGGGTAATAAAAAATCGCAAGTAGTTTAGAAAGGATAGGGTTAATGGATAGGGTTAAAGGATAGTTTGGAAGAACATAGAATTCAAATGGTGGGCTTTTTTCTTGAGAAAGATACATAATGATGGCAGAAGAGGCCTCAAGCCAAGACAGTGAAAATTACGTATTCACAAGGAATATTATAGCTCTGCCAAATTCAGTCCTCACCCAATGCTCAAATCAATGATCAGCAATGACAGTTGTATCTGCATTTTCATCAACATTGAGACTAACTGCAGCATCATTATTTTTAGCTCAGTTACAATTCCTAATTCAGTGTTGACAGCTGATTAAATGCAGGATTTCCCAGTCAAAAACTAATCCCCTCCCTAACAGCATTGTGGGTCTATCTACAACACACAGACTGGTTCAAGAAAGGGGCTCACCATCGCCTTCCCAAGGGCAACTATGAATGGGCAATAGTTGCTGGGCCAGCAAGCTACACCCACACACCACAAGTGAATTTTAAAAAAAAAACTGTGTATTGCAGACTGTCCGCTGTTGGGTGGCTTGGAAGGATGTGGTTGCATGAAAGGTTCACATTGTGGTAATAGTTATTTACTCGGTTAGAGTGGGTCTGATCCAGATGTTTCATAAAAACCATTGCGGAATACATGCTATGCCTCTGTCATGGCCTTTCTTATTTATTCATTCATGAGATGAGGGTGTTGCTGGCAAAGCCAGCATTTATTGCCTATCCCTAATTACCCCTAAGAGGTTTGTGGTAAGCTGCTTTCTTGAACTATTACAATCTATTCAGTGAAGGTACTCTTAGTGCTGCGAGCTAGGAAGCACTAGGATTTTGACCCAGTTGCAATGAAGAAATTTCGAAGTCAGATGTTATATGACTTGGAGTTGAACTCGGATGTGGTGGTGAGTCACATGTCTCAGCTGCTCTTGTCCTTCTAGGTTTCTTGAGAATACAGCAAAAAGATGTCCCTTTTGACATGTCCACATATCGTTCCAGGATAGTACAGGTATGATTAAAGTGGTTCAGGGCTGCCACAAGTCCTTTCCTAATTATATTGTCACATATTTGCTTCAAATACCAAAGTCGAAGGACTTGTTTAATTGTGACAGATTTGGATTTTGGACAACAGTCTGCCCAATGGTATACGTTTAGTTGCCATTGGATTAAGTTAATTGAAGCCACACATCCAAAAAAGATAGTTGAGAAATTAGATATGTGAAATTGAGCCCCTAATTTTCTGACTAGCACTGACTGTATGTGATTCCTTGCAAAACTCAGCCTTACGTAACTCACTGCATTTTTTTGCATCCAGTTGTTTTTTTAAACTTGAATGGTAAATATAGGAAATTGCCACTTGGCAATTTTTATTCTGTGTAGTTAAGCAAGCATGGTCAATGAATGAGTATCATGCTAAATAACAGGCTGACAGAAATATAAGGAAAAATGATTGGGAAATCTATAAAAGCAACAGGCAGGTACAAAGAAAATAATGAGTTGCAAAATGGGAATAAGAAATAAAGCTAACCATAAACATGTTTTTGAATCTATTAAAAAGAAATACAGGAAAGGGAATTATCGTTACATTAAAAATGGATGAATACAAAAGCGCAACAAGGACCTTCACAAGTAAGAGTATCATTTCCATTATGGAGGAAGAGGAAAACAGTAGGTGAGAGTATTCAAGGGAACCTAGAAATAAGTCAAACAGGTAAATTCAGTCAATTTAAAGTAAAAAAAAAATGTAACTGAGAAAATAATGGGACTTCAAATATTCTCATCTTCAAAACTTTATTGGCTTTCTATCACAGGCTACAAAAGTGATTATCTGAGGAACCTGCAGTTGCTGTGCTCAATTTTCCAAATTCCTTCGATTTGACAATTGTCTCTTCGGATTGCAAAATTGCAAATGTCACACCATTGATAGTGAGGGACGACGAAATCAGTCGGATACATATGTCAACTTTACACCAAGAGTGGAAAATGCAACTGGAATCCATGATCGGTGCATGTGTGATGCAATACTTGGTCAAAAATCAGCAGATCAAAGACAGGCAGCATGGATTTATGAGGGGTAATCTTTGTCTTAAGAATGTGGTTGAAGCTTCTGAGGCAGTCATTAGCATGGATATTGTTGATATGGACTTCCAGAGGCTTTATCCAAAAGATTATTAACAAAATATGGGGCAGCACGGTGGCACAGTGGTTAGTGCTGATGCCCCACAGCGCCAGTGACCCGGGTTCGATTCCACCCTCGGGCGACTGTCTGTGTGGAGTTTGCACATTCTCCCAGTGTCTGCGTGGGTCTCCTCCAGGTGCTCTGGTTTCCTCGCACAGTCCAAAGATGTGTAGGCTAGGTGAATTGGCCATGCTAAATTGCCCATAGTGTTCAGGGATATGTAGATTAGGTGAGTTATAGGGATGGGTCTGGGTGGGATGGTGTGGTCTCTGAGGGTTGGTGTGGGCTTGTGGGCCAAAGGCCTCCCCATACTGTAGGGATTCTATGATCTATGAAAAATAAGAGTTCATAAATTGGAGGTAACATTAGGACATCAGTTATTAAATGGTTAGGAGGGAAGAGACCGACAGTAGCATTAGAGGCAAAAACAAAGTTGCTGGAAAAGCTCAGCAGGTCTGGCGGCATCTGTGAAGGAAAAGACAGAGTTAATGTTTAAGGTCCTCAGAACTGAGGAAGGGTCACTGGACCTGAAACGTTAACTCTGGTTTTTCCTTCACAGATGCTGCCAGACCTGCTGAGCTTTGCCAGCAACTTTGTTTTTGTTCCTGATTTACAGCATCTGCAGTTCTTATAGTAGCATTAGAGATTGTTCTTGAAAAAGTTGTTTAAATATAGCTGCCATGTACCCTATAAACGTATAGTGGTCTGAACTATTCAGCACAGACTTGAATGAATTGCATAAAGAAATAGAGAATCATGTATCCACGTTTGAAGATAACACTAATTTCAGAGGAACACTAAGTTGTGTGGTTGAGAAAAAAAAATACAAAGGGATATGGACAGACGAAGCAAGCAGACAATCCTATGGATTGGAAGATGGATTTCCAAATGGGGTTGTGTGAGGTTATCTACTCTGACTTGAAAAAGACCAATCAAAATATTTCCTTAATCAGGAGAGACTAGAATGGTGCAGGAGCAAAGGGATTTAGGTGTCCATGCAGCCAAATCACAAAGTTAGGTGGATGTTACAAAAGGTAATCAAAAAGATTAATATGCTTTTGGTGTGCTTTTACCTGTCTTTAATTATAGTTAATTCGCGTATTATTATTATTCAGCTGTTAAAATTCATCACTAGTCAGACAGATTATATGGCACAATGATCAAATGTTTTGCCAGCTCCAAGAGATCTCAGTATTCCAAAGAGAATAGCGTCAAGTGATAAAAATAACACCCAGAAAATATGTCTGTTCTGCTAGAATCAGACTCTGGTTAAAGTACTCAGCAGGAAAGGATACATTAATTGAGTATTGCATCACCCAATTTCAAAAAGATCAATTTATGCAAGTAGAAAGCAACAAAATGCTGAAAAGCTGGAATTTTATTAGCTTTAGACAGGAGTAATAAAGAGCTCTACATAAAGCTCTTTATCAATTGATAATGTATTTAGAAGTTAAGTGGCTACAAACTACAACATGGATTACCTAAGGGTTAAATTAGTGCCCTCCTTCTCTTCTGACTTTACCGTCACTGTTAACTTTGGTGTTACTGACAGGGTCCAGTCTCGAAGAAAAGTGCGAGTTTATCAACATCAAAGACTATCCTGTCTTCTTTCATTTATTTTTTATTACTCAAACGACATAAAAATGATCTGTGAGGAGCATGGATTCTGTAAAATATATCGAGAATGAAAAATCAGTGTCGCAATCTGGATTTTTTTTTGTTTATTCAGAGTCAGATCACTGCTTGAGGTATGATGTGGTGTTACAGCAGGGAATAAATTTTGCTGACATTTTGAGAATGGTCGATCTGCATTTCTCCAACAGTGCTGACATTTACTTGGAGAAGACTGAAAGCTAGAATAGTTTGATTCTGAGATAATTCTTTTAGATTGTGTACTCAGTTACAGCTGTAAGTTACCAGTGTTAACTCCCTCTGGATTCTATTTTAAACTAATCTTTTCATAACAGTCTACAAACATTCACATTTCCACATTCTTCAAATTATTTAAGTATTGTTTTTACAGCCGATGGAAAGTGACAGAGCATCAAGCTTCTAGTACTATGAAAGAAGTGCTTTAAAAAAAATGGTATCTGAGCTTACCCGATAGATCGAAAGCACTATAAGCTTTAGATAGGAGAAAAACACTTTTGTCTTTATTTGAGGATTATTAATTTGATCTCTCATATCTTTCTTTCTTTCTTTGAAATGTTAGACATTTCAGATGAAACTAACATTTGACAATTGCATCAAGTTGAAAAGATTTTGGTGATTGAATCAGTTATTAATTGAGGAAGGGAATAGGCTCCAAGGTAAATTAAAAACATCTCTCAAATAATACTAAAAGATCCCACAACTAATTACATAATTTTCTTCATCTGAGAAAACAGAAGCTGAGAGAATGCAAACACTGCCACACAGGCTGATGGGATAAAGTACATGAAAGGTAATCGCCATCATTGACTCTGAACTACAATACATGTTGCAGCAAAACGCATTTCTGTTTTAATATATTCAAAAGTTTCACACAGTTAAATTGTGCTTAAAATGGTATTCTTGGAGTTCTGCCAAAATTCATTAAAATTACGTTATTAAATTTCTGGCTGCTTCGACATATAATGCATTTTCTACGTATAAATTCTAGCAATCTTTGGAAAATTATTTTGCATCTCATTATGCTCTTTACAATTTACGTATGTCAAGTAGTATCCTTGCAGATAATTGTAATTCATCACAGTTAGAACTATGAAGCATGAGCTAAACAAGAAACCAAAATTGTGATACAGAATAAACTTACTTATAAGACCACTATGTTGAAGAGCAGGAGAAACAGAAAACCTGCACCAATTTATATTTTCAGTTAAATAATTGACATAAGTTCAACAGCCCTAACAAATGTATGCTTTCTTCTTGCCTGGAGGAGGTAGTGGGTGGAGATGTCATTGAACTGCACATCTGCATAACATCAAACACACTTAATTCTGCAATGTATCCTCTTTCCTCAAGGGACAAAGGAAGCCGAAATAATTTAGAAGTTGAGAAAATTGTGATGTTATTTTGTAATTAGGATTTTGCTACATGCATTAATTGTAACAAAGCAGAACTATAAATTGAATTTGTATTTAGGAACACAACTGTCTGTGGATAAAACTATTTATGTATTCTCATTAGCAATAATTTGCTTTAATAACTAGTAAACAGATGTAAAATGTTGCTTTATGACTTCCGGTTTCCCTGGAATGTACGATGCAAGCTTCCTTGGTAAAGGTGGCCAGCAACACCTTCACACTAATGCTATACAAAACATAAATCTACTAAAAAATATTTTACGATTCTTGGACTGGCTCATGAAATATGGAATTCCAATCCTACAACACACGCTAGAAAAGCAACTCAGGCATTTAGCCCGTCGTGTCTGCACCAGGCAACAAAGATCCGACTGCACTAATCCCATTTTCCAGCTTTTGGCCCATAGCTTTGAAAGTTACAGCAAAACAAATGAATATTTAACTACTGCTTAAATGTTTTGAGTGTTTTTATAGTGATGTCCAAACTTCCACCGCCCTCTGGGTTAAAAAAAAACTCTCTTAACCTCTACACTCTTAGCCTTTAAACTCTTATTGCAATTCAATGTCCTCTTGTTATTGGCTCCTTCAGTAAAGGAAAAAGTGCATTACTATCCAGTCTATCTATGTCCCTCATAACCTTATATATACGTAAAATCAGGTCCTTTCTCATCCTTCACTACTCCAAGGAAAACCAACCATAGCTCATCCAATCTATTTTCATATCTCAGTCTCTCCAGGCCAGGCAACATCCTGGTAAATCTCCTCTGCACTATCTCTTGTGCAATCACATCCTTCCAATAGTATGATAGCTAGAACTGCATGCAGAACTTCAGTTGTGGCCTAACCAGTATTTTATGCAGTTCCCTGCCTGCTCTTGTATTCTATGCTTTGTCTAATAAAAGCAAGTATGCCATTTGACTTCTTAATCACTTTATCGATCTGCCCTGCTATCTTCAGGGATCTGTAGATATGAACACCAAGATCCTTCTGATGTCCAGTACTTTCCAGAGACCCACCATTTATAGTGTAAACTTCAGGTCTGACCAAGGACTGGACCTGAAATGTTAATTCTGATTTCTCTGCTGAGCTTTTCCAGCTAATTTTGTTTTTATTTTTGATTTCCGTGTATCTGCAGTTCTTTCGGTTTTTTTATATTTGATGCTGCTCTGCCTATCTGACCAGTTCATTGATGTCCTCCTGCAGTTTAAGGCTATCCTTCTCACTATTTACCATCCTACCTATTTTTGCATCACCTGCAAACTTCTTGATGAAACCCCAAAACATGAATGCACACTACAAACATCAACGGCCCCAGTATCAAGCCTTGCAGAACTCCATGCAAACAGACCTCTCGTCACAGAAACATCCCTCTACCATCACCTCTGTTTCCTGCCCTTCAGCTAATTTTGTATCCAATGTACCACCTTGCCTTGGATCCCAGGGCTCTTACTTTCTGCCATAAAGGACTTTAACAAAAATCTTGCTAAAAGTGATGTAGACCAAATCAAATGCAATACCATCATCAACATTCCTGGTTACCTCCTCACAAAAGTTAATCAAATTTGTCAAATACAACCTTCTGTTATGAAACCCACGTTGACTATCTGTATAGGATGGGCAGAAGGGCTAAACTTGTTGACGATATTCGACAGCTGCATGGCCTTGAATGAGTCCTGTGAACATTCCTACGTGTACTGAAGCCAGCATAGTTAACATTTTTTTTCTTTCGTTGGTTTTCTGTGCCTTGCCGTTTATTACACTGTATAAGAGAGAGAGAGTTTCTTTCCAAGTTGCTGGACTTTGCCTCGGACCAGAATCGTGAACGATGCCAGGAACAAGCTCAGCCTTCAGACCAGCCATTGATCGAGGGATCCCTGACAACCAGAAGGGCGTGAGGCCTTTTTTTTTTCCTTCTTTTCATGCTTTTTATTTACTTAATAAATGTTCCTTTCTTTTTTTGTCTTTTATTGTTACTTAATAAACATTCATATTTAAGCAAACTGCTGTTGGTGTGCCTTCTCTTAACACATTTAACCGAATCTTAATAGAACTGCTTGGATACACTCTGTGATCCAAGTCACTATCCCTGATTAACCCATACATCTCCAAGTACAGCTATAGTCAATCCCTCAGAATTCTATCTAATAACCTCCTCACCACTGAGGTGAGGTTGACTGACCTGTAATTTCCTGGTCTATGCAACTCTCCCCTTTTTAATGATGGAGCAAGGTTATCAATCCAGTCCTGTGGTGCGTCACCCGTGAACTGGGAAGATCTGAAAATGACTGATAGAGCCCCTGATGTCGTCCCCCTTCCCTCCTTCAGCAGCCTGGGAATTAGCCCAATAGGGCATGCAAATTTGTCCATTTTAAGGCTGCTAAACCCCCAGTACCTACTCTCCACCTAAACGTCTAATATCTCACAGTCCTCCACCCCGATGCCTACCCCTGCATTGTTCCTTCCCACAGTGAAAACCACTGCAAAGCATTCATTGAGTGCTGCGCCCATTTCTTCCAGGTCCACATGTACATTTTCTCTATGACCCTAGACTTTACCTGTTATTGTTCTCTACATATTTAAAGAACCCTTTGGGTATTCTTTTATTCTTCCTGCCAATGTTTCTTCATGCACACTTTTAGATTTCTTAATTTCCTTTTTAAGGTCACCTCGACAATTTTTATACTTGTCTAGGGACTCTGCCCTTGTTATCAGCTAGTAGGTCTTGGATTTATGGTAGGCTTCCTCAGACAAGACAAGCTTAAACTGTGTCATTCGAAGAAATAGGTGTGATCATTTATTTTTAAAGAATTCTCTCCTTTACGTGATCACTGGTTAGTCCTACATTTCTTGCCCATCCCTGAGGGCCTAGTGAAGTAGGTGATGAGGCACATTGTTGAACTACCAACAACTACGTTGTTGGTACACCAACAATACCATTAGGAAGGAAACACCAGAATTTTAACCTCGCACCAGTGAAGGATCAGCAATGTAGTTTCAAATCAGGATGTTGTAGGGCTTGGAGGGATCTTGCAAGTGGTGGTTTCCCATGCAATTGTTGACCTTGTCTTTCTAGGTGTTAACTGTCATGGGCTTAGAAGCTGCTGCTGAAGGAGCCTTGGTGAATTCCTGCAGTGCATCTTGTAGATGGTACACACTGCTATCAGCGTGCACCTTTGGTGGAGAGTGGACTGTTTATGGTGGATCAATTATTCAGATTAAGGTAATTGATTATTCTCGGAAATCTTAGGAACACGAGAACTTTAAGTTTTGAGCATCGACATCCTGATGTTCATTTTCAACTTGCAAGTGATGAAACTACAACAATAGCTTGACACCTCGTGAAAAAGTGCTGACTGATTTAAGTATGGGTCACAGTACTGGCTGGAAGAATTCAGTGATGTAAAAGTTTCATGCAGTCATTAGCTTCACAGCCATAGACAGATTTATCTATAGAATAAGCTGTTCACAAATGTTGCAGGCAAACACAACCCCAATGTTACACAGCAGACTTAATTGGTAAAATTAGTAAATGGAAGTGCTTGTGAGGCATGACTCTAATTTTGGTGTTCATAATAGTCACAACAGGGTTACATGACATTGTCTTTTACTTAATTTCAATTGTCCCATTACAAAACAGCTACAAGTCTACATCTGCAACTCCACAAAACCTAGGAGCAGCTCCAGCTTCATTACTCATTGTGTGTTTCTCCTTTGTCCTTGATACAATAGTTAATGCTATAAACTGCTGCTTTATATTTGATATCACTAAGTTCCATTCCAATGAAATCATAAATAGGGAGTGCTCTACAAAGCACTGCTTCTATTCACATTGCCCAATTTGCAAAGTGCTGCATTTGGCAGTAAAAAAAATCCTGCCTTGACCTAGTGACACAAGTGAGAGTACTATTAACTGAACTAAGCTTCCTGTACTTATATATTTAACTTTTTAAAGCAGTAGATCCAGAGGAGGATGGTAGGCAACACATGGCACATAAAAAGTAATGGAGAACGAGATATTGTGTGATTTCAGAGTGGTTATTGGGAGTACTGGACTTTAATAACATGGTAGCAGCAGAATGGCACAGATATTTATGACAGTTTAGGGCTGGAACAGATAAGGACTTTACTAGGAAACACCTAGAGTTTGGCAGTAATGTGAATATGAAATGTAGCAGCACTGGAGAGGAGGAGCCGCTGGGTGGGAAGTAGTACCAGTGTTCAAAGGTGCAGTAATGGAGAGGATGTATGTCCGCTGTCAGGGTAGGGCTCCTATGGTGTACCAAAGTTGAGAGATGCTGAGATTTTGCAGAATTTTAGAGGTAGGTCCTGGGTAACAAAACTCATTTTTTCTTTTGGCGTGCATGGCCCCTTTAGATTTAGTTTCCGTGGCAATTTAAAGGGGTCAATTTGTGCACTGCCTGTGCACAGACCTCCGGGTAAGGTTTCACTGGACCTGGAGTATACCTGTACTCAGTAGGGCGGAAGGCAGGGGCTGGGCTGCACCAGAGTTGGTAGTAGGTTCTCCAAATAACAACAGAGAGGATGTTCCAGAGCAAGGAAATGTCTGTGAAAAGGTTTCCATGGGCGTAGTAACAATGGGAAGAATCCTTGGAATCTAGTAGGTGGAATTCTCAAGTTTGTTAGTACTATCGCAGTTTGAACACCAAGAATTGGACCAGGAGGCTTCCAGTATGAATTGTGAGATGACAATGGTATTAGAATCAGAGAGCATGGATGAAAGCTGTGGAATTTGGGAGGTAAGATATAAGGAATGAGCTTCATGGAGAATAATTAGGAAGAGAAGATTTTGAAGCTTAAAACACGTGGCAGGTGGAAAAGTTTGTAACTAGGTTGGTAACTTAGAGTGTGGAAGTTTGAAGAAAGGTTCAGGATGATTTGGTACGAGGCTAAGGATTCACGGTATTTTTGTAGAGACTTTTTGGAAAGTGCCAGGAATCTTAGCTGTTGGGAGCATTTGGTGGACTTGAAATGCACTTGTTTGCTCCATATTATTCTGTTTGCATCATCTGTTTTAGTCATGTGATGATTGAATGCATGGTTTGTGTCTACAATGTTAAGGTTTTGTATATTGATGATTATATCTATTAATGTTGAAGTGGTGATGTGGGCCATGCACAGAAATTGATTTTGAGGGTAGCAGTTGCTGAAAAAGATTAAAAGACTATTAGTGTTGATATATATCTGTATCAAGAGGCATGATGCGCCATGTTTCACTGCTCTGGGTCTTGGTTGGATCAATCCCATTATTAATTGCATTGCACCCAATAACATCCTGGCTCCAATGAAAAGAAAAAAAAAAGACAAAATTAAAGAGGAGGTAGAATAAAACAGAAGGAATGAAAAGAAAAGTAGTAAAACATAAGAGCACAGCAAAAGAAAGCACAAATCAAAGCTGAGATTTTCATTTTTTTTTGTTCCTGGGTGTGGAGGTGGGCAACTTTCAGGGCGAATAACTCTACTCCCATCAGCAACTGCACATGTCAGATCAAATGCTAATCGAGCATTTAAGAACTGACTGGTGGGTGTCTCAGTGAATTAAGTGCTGTAGGAGGAGAAATCTTTCCCAGGTTATTTTGCATGGAAAAGGTGTGTAAATTGAGGAGTCCAGAACACAGCTTTCAGCAGCAACCACTCTTCTCACCTGTCAGGAAGGCAGATATTTGGACAAGTAGCAGGTTTGTGATAGTACCCTCTTGCAGCCATTTGTATATACGTCAATATACCAGAAAAAAATCAGTTTAGTTTGGCTGGATTCACCATTAGTCTGTCCTGCAAAGGTTGCACATTTTCTAACAAGGTAGAGTTGTGGAGTTCTTCATGAAAGAAATTTGGGCTGAATAAGCTTCCAGCAAGCCAGAATAGGAAATGTGAGATTTTCCTTGTTGAGAAATTGTTTTAAAAATCTTGTCTTCGTGGAAAGGCTGTTTAAACTGATGTATGGACTGATTTTCAAAAAAAGACTGCATTTATTATAGCGAGCCTGGGAGAGTACAGTCCTGATCAAGTCTTTTGTTTTGCATGTAGAGTGGCTGGAAATTTTTCTTACTGTTAATAATATCCCACACATTCCTGATAATCTGACTATTAATCCGGCAGTGGGCAAAAGGAAAGGGATGATGTTTCTAACCAAATTGAGCCCAATAGTTTATGAAACATTCAAAAAGTTGCTTACCCTGCTTACACCAAAAGGTATGTTGCTGTAAGAAGTTGTGCGTAAGCCTGAGAAGCACCACAATCCCAAATCATTGGAGATTGCAGACAGCTTTTGGTTTGGAACAAGGAACCAATTGCCCAGTGAGAATATTGGATAGTTTATCATTGCTTTGATAAGGCTGTCTATCCACTGTGAAATTGAAGAATTTCAATACAGTATTTACAGATCAGATTTGTATACAATTTACAAGGCAAGGGCCTCAGCAGCAAGTTGCTGACCTTGTCAAAATTAATCTTCAACATAACCTGCCAAACAGCATTGTCCATGGATATGGTGGAACACGACTGGAGAGAAGTCAGAAACTGTTGATAAAAGCAAGCTTCAGTTAACTAAGTTGAAGGCCCCAACAAAGGCAGTCACAAAGTCTTGTTACTGATGCTTAGGCCAAAAACAGACACAAAATTGTCCATTTGTTATGGCACAGTGCTACAGCTGGAAATAGAATGGGATTCTCACCAAGGTATGTCAGTGGAAGGTACACGGAGACAGTGCTGGTGGAATGAAATTACAGTCACTGTAAATGCTGGCCAAAAAGCATTTCATCAAGGGGTCAGTTTAAGATCCATTCAATAAACATGAGCATGTTCAAATAAAATTCACAGGGTATCAGAGTAAAAGTAACGTTGGACGAAGCCCCATTTTACATGGAGGTTGACATCAGCATCACAGGGATTGCTGAATAACTATACTGATTAAAAACTGCATCAGCATCAGTTACAGAAATCATGTACAGCATTAGGTTATGGAGAAGCAAAAACCACCTATAATGGGAAAGGTGATGATTCTGGTCACCAAGGCCAAATAGGCAAAATTACCCATTATCATAGTGAAAGGTGAAAAAGCAACCTTGCCCAGAGGGAATTGATAAAAATAAACCAAACATAAACTGGAACCACATTTTCATAGAACCACATTTGCATAGAAAAGAAATCTCAAAAGGTTGACATGACCGCCAAGTATTATTGTGTGTATTCGCCACCTGATTCAGGGATTCTAAGGCAACAGATGGGATCAGAGGAACACCAGATCAATTTATTGCAGATCTTGTCCAATGCTCTTTCTTCTAAGGGAGGAAATGGGGCACTAGTTGAAAAATATGGATATGGAGATTATTGTAAAAGTTGAATACAGTCATTGGGCTACTCCTGCAGTCATTGTACCAAAGGTAAATGTCAGTGTAAAAATATGAGGGGATTATGAGGTAATTGTATTTCAGGCACTCATTTATAATTTGTCAATAATTTGCTAGATGTCGACAATCTGTTCACTACACTATCAGGAGGTCAGATTTTTGTCAAAACAAGATCTTGAAAAATGCACCTGCAACTTGAATTAGATAGCAAGTCAAAGTCATATTTGGCTTTTAACATGCACATGAGTCTATTTTTATTTCAGTTTCGTAGGCTACCATTAAATATTCGTTTAGTTTTGGATTTTTTTCAAGGGGCAATGAATCAATTTTGAAAGTATTTTTTTACACCATTTTTCTGTGGGTCACAGGCTAGACAAATATGGGTTACATTCTACTAAGGTTCAAGTAATAAGAAATGTACCACATCCTCAGAATATTCTCCTCTTAGTCTTTTTGGGTCCAGTGAATAATTTCAGTGTATTCATATCAAAATGGTATTCATTTAATGAACTCTTGAGGAAGTATGTCCCTTGGTTTTGACAAAGGAATGAGATAAAGCCATTGAGTTGTGTAAAAGTAAATTGGAAGACGGCACAACACTTGTATATTATGATGTGTCCAAAAGGACGAAGCTAGCAATGTGGTGCCCAATCTATGCAGAGTGGATGTCGTGGTCTCTTACGTGTCAGATAATGGTGAGGAGACAGCCTTTCATACTCTCAATGCTTGTGAGCAAAATTATGCTTTTATAGAGTATGAAGCATTTTATTTAAGTAAAAAGTTTTCATAAATACTTAATTAGTCATAGCTTCACAATCAAAATTGTTATAAGCCACTGACGGCTATTTTGAATCCAAAGCTCCAATACCCATTTAGCGACAACCCAAATTCAGGGATGGGGTTTGGTTTAGAATGCTTACAAGTATGTTATTAAGTAGATGATTGGAAGGTCACTGTAATGTTGGTACAATGTCTAGATTACCATTCCGATTTGGCATAGAACACAATAGGGAGAATGTCTTTTTCTTTACACATGTAGCTCATTTATCAGTTATGGCCGATGACATTGGTAGAACAATGCATCAGGATCCCAGGTTATCAAAGGTGTATGCATACATCACAAACAGTTAGCCAAGACAGATACTAGATTTAGAAATCGTGCCAGTTTTTATCTGTAAAAAATAAGCTTTCAGTTAACAGAGGTTGTTTTATGTGGGGAGCCATATTGTAATTCTGCAAAGATGCAGATCATATTACTTTTGTGATTTTAGTGACCAATATGTAGGTATGAGTTTGACAAAGAGTCTAGCAAGAAGCTATTGTTGGTGGCCAAGGTTAATTAAGGAGATAGAAGTCACAGTGAAGCAGTACACAGTATGACTATCAAAAAAAAGTGGTATCTTTACAACCATGGAAATAGCCAACTAGTGTGGCAGAGGTTGAACACTGACTGCAGATTTTGAAGGGAGAAAGCTATTCATTATGACAGATAGTCATTTAATATTGATTGAAGTATTTCTGATGAATTGAACAACAATTAACAAAACGTTATAAAGATTTTGCATGGTTTAGTTGCTATTTAAGGGCTCCCAGAGGAAACTGTGTCTGACAACAGGTTTCAGTTTTGTTGAGAAGGGTTTTCAAATTCATGAAAACGAATGGGGTAAAGCACACTAGAATGCCACTATGTCATCTTGCTTCGAGTGGAGCAGTAGAGAGAATTTTAAATGTGCTTTTTTTAAACAAATGCTAGGTACAAACTAGGAGAAATGTCAGATGTCACCAAATCACAAACTGTTAAATTTTTCACTTATAATGCTTTAATGGTAAGATGCCAGCTGAATTGTTTCTTAGAAAACAGCCTAGAGTTAGGTTTCCATTGCTGAAGCCACATTTAACACTGTCAGTGGAAGAAAGTCAATCCAGACAGACATTCATGAAAAGGCAGATCAAGACAAAGAAGTCTTAAGCTAAGGTTAAGGTGAAAGAACATAATCACAACTGGTTGAAGTGGCTACCAGGGTGAGTTCTAAAAATGTGCTCCTCGCACATATTTATTCAGGATAGTGGTAGCAAATGGTTACATTTGTACATGTAAATCATGTTTGACCTTTAGCAGGTCATGTAAAAAGGAGTTGAGAAGAATTAAACTACTATGATAAATTGAATATTTGGAATACAGGGAAAGTATCAAGAGCTACTCCACCACAAGTTGTACCTGAAACCAGTTCAGATCTGAGTCAGAGTCAAATGGACATGAATGATGATGTTCAACTGAAGGTCAAGGTGAAAGTCAATCCTTGTTAGACAAAACTTCTCCTCAGTTTCAGCCAAGTCAAGGTTTTCACTTATTATGACCATCTAATTTTATCCATTTTCACCTCCTTTTTCAGTGTGGGCTTTCTAATCCCACATGCACAATAGTGCTCATGGTGAATTTGAGGAGCCTTTCATCCATCAATATCACCTTTGTGTTTCTGTGAGAAAGTCCAAGTCAAGAAGACAAGTATCCGCTTAGGAATAGGAAATGAGGATTGTGTTAAATTTGTAAGTAACTCAAAAATAAGAGATGTATATAAGTTGAATGGAATTTTGAATATTGTGTAACATATTCATTAAGGAGGGAGGAGTATAATAACTCCTCTGATGATTTTCTGATGAAGGGTTTAGGCCCGAAACGTCAAGTTTTCCTGCTCCTATGATGCTGCTTGACCTGCTGTGTTCATCCAGCCCCATGCTTGTTATCTCGGATTCTCCAGCATCTGCAGTACCTTTTATCTCAGGAGTATAATAACACCCTTTTGTGCCTAGTTGTTTAGGGGTTGAATCTCCATGTGATCCAAATTTTTTTTACTCTGTCCTGCAATAGTATCACAGGGTCAAGGCCCTCAAATTACTAATTGACAATTTAAGAAGCCGTAATTGATGATGAGTAGGGAAGGCAGCCCGTTGACATTGCTGCTCAGAACTTAATTGCCGAGCTGGCAGAAGATTGGCACTGGAAAGAAATCTGCAATCTGCTTAATTATATACCATTCCTGCCATCTGCCTCACTAGTTCTAGGAATGGGAAAATCCCACCTAAGAAACAGATGTTGATCCAACAGTAACAAAGAACAAGATGTACTCATAAGGGGAGCGTGAGAGAGTAGGAGAGGGAGAGGAAGAGAGAGAGAGACAGAGGAAGACAGAGTGAGACAGAAAGTACAGCTGAAGTACAAAACTTAGAAGAGCAGAACAGAAGAAAAAGACAATTAGAAGAGGAGACAGAGAAGCAGAAACAAAAATATGATACTGACGGAATTAAGACAACCTCAAATTCAAGCACTGCTGTGCATATGGGAATTGGAAAGCCCCCAGCTGGAAAAGTAGGTGAATATGGATAAAAGGAGATGGTTGTAATAAGTGAGGTGGGGGAGACACAATGTGAATCTGATTTTGGGGAGAAGCGAAAGTTGTGAGGAAAGTGTGTGAGATGCAAAGAACTACATTACACTAAATTTAACGGAAGAAGCAGAAATAAGTGATAATTTTTTGTCATATTGTAATACCTTTAAAAATTTAAAACGTACTCTCACATCCTTTCCACTTACAAAGGAGCTATAATTGCTGCATTACTGCACTTTCTGATCATGTACTAAACACAATGAATGTTTTTTGAGACAATTCAATAACAATATTAGCGAGTGAAATGCCCGAAATTTTGAGAGAGTTACAATCCCCCATTTTAGGTTTTAGAGCAGAGTCTGGCCTACAAATAGTACCAGAAAGAAAGATCACAAGCAAGTTCCTTGCTGATTCCAGATGAAAATTGAAGCTTGTGTGTCAATGAAATAACGCCATTAAACAAAATGAACTTGCATTTATATAACACCTTTCACGTCACCCAGAGCTTTTATTAAGTGCAGTCACTATTAATATATAGGCAAACACAGCAGCCAATTTGTACACAAATAACAAACAAATGAATGACCAGTTAATCTGTTTTTTGGTGGTGTGCGTACAAACAGTATATGCCAACAGAGTTTGGCAATAAGAGCTGTTGATATGCTCATGTGGTTTGTATAAGACCCAACAGGGAAGCAGTTTAGCTCTGATGTTTGGCACTGACCATGTTAGGAAAATCCACTGTCACTTTATTCTAAAAACAGATATTGACGCACTATAAAACGGATATGCAGAATAACAATATTTCACTGGCAGAGGGTCTGGCTTAAACTGTACTGAAATTACTATTCATGTTTTCCTTTTATTGTCGCTGCAGGCAGTTGTCAAATTTTGAAAAAATACAGGAAATTCTTTACAGTTAAATGCAGAACTTTGTGTCATGCATGCATTTTATAAATTCATTTTATGCCAGAACAATTATTTGTAAATTATTTACATTGTTGTAAATGAAAAAAAATATTGTGTTTGTCCAAACAGTCAACCAGTGTTATTCTTTCAGTTTCATGGAGAGTAAGCTCACTGTAAGAAACCTTAACCTCAAGTTACTAACATCTATAGTCATCAATGCTTTTGGAGAGAGACTGCAGAATTATGTGGTACGCAGTATCTGTGTGTCTGCATACATAAATGGCAAAGGGATGGCATGCAAGTACAAGTATTTAAGGCAAACAGAATGGTCAGCTTTATTGCGAGGAGAATAGAACACAAAATTAGGAAGTCTTGCGACAGCATTACAATGCAATGGCGAGGCAGTACCTGGAGTCCTGCAGACACTTTTGGTCTCCTTATTTAAGGAGGGATATACTTGAATGAGACACACTTCAGAAGAAGTTAGCAACTTTGATTCCTCAGATATAAAGTTTGCCTTATGAAGAAATGTCAAACAGTTTGGACCTGTACTTAATAGAAGAGTGAGAGATGATTGTTTTTGAAACATGTAAGATTTTGAAAGGCTGAACGAGGTAGAAGCTGTGAGGCTGCTTCACCATACAGAGGGAATCTACAACTATGGGACTAAATTTCAAAATAAGGAGTCTCACATTTAAAATAGAATTGAGGAAGAATTTATTTTCTCAGGGGCCATTAATCTTTGGAATTCTTGCTCCCAGTGAGCAATGGAGGCTGGTTCATTAAGGCTGTGTTGGATTTTTATCTACAAGGGAGTCAAAGTTTATGAAGGCAGGCAACAAAGTGGAGTCAAGACCACAATCTGATGAGCCATGGTTTTACTGAATGGTTCAAGGGACCAAATAGCCTATTCTTATTTCTTGTGTTCCAATGGTCAGCTTATGTACTCACACACTGGTGTAGTGGCAATTTGATTCACCTGGTAGCATGTAATTGAAGCAGACAACTTAGGGCAGTTTAAGGGGGTACTGAATTGTTGGAGGTGTCAGGTTTGAGGAGTTGGCAACCTGAGGTCCTATATTTATTTCTGTTGAGATAAACATAAAATACACTATTTCAAAATGCAACAATTTTAGCAAGCATGTCTCCATCAGCCAATTCCTGCATCATTATTATTAATTCGCTGTTTCCAAGATTCACTGCTGCAAACAAGCTGCCACGTTGAGGAATAAAAAGTGACTCTCCGAAAAATATTCTTTTGTTTGCAATATTATTTGGAATATCTTGAGAATCTGAAAGGCACCACATAAATCCAAGCATTTTTCTCTCTCTTCTGCATGAAAATTGCAAGCAAAATTACAAATATTATGTTCAACTGGCAAAGGTCAAAAAGGTATCTTTTGGTCTGGAATAACTCCAAGGTCTTTCTGGAGTGTTCTGTGTGATTATTGTCAGTACTTGGTGTATGGAATAAGTAACAGCTCTCATTTCTATTAAATATATGCCCAATGATGTCATAGAAGGCTCCAGGTTTGCAGCTCCCTCCAATATTGTGGCTGCATCCTTGAAGATATGCTGCCAACTACAGACTACACCATCTGGGTGCACTTACTTCATAAAATAACTATTTAAAGAGTTGTAGGTGGCTCCACTGAAATGATCCAAGAATTGTAACCAGATTTTGATGTCATCTTCAATTCCTCTGATTGCAGCAAAAATAGCATTGCTGTGGATAATACTAAGCATCTGGTGAATACCCTGCCAATAGACACAATCCTACAGGAGAAATTAAATTATTTGAGAATGTACTGCGTGCATTTTTTAATCTGCATCTTGTGTGGAAGTAGACGACTAACCTTCTCATTTAGGATTCTGGAAGGAATGATTACTGCTCTGCAAAAGATGAAGCTGCTTACTGAATTCAACTTCTCTGTACAGATACAGAAACAAAACTATGTACACCACTTATTTCATTGGTTCCTACCAGCTCAAGATGAGATACGCAAGTTACGAACAAAATTTCATCCAATGATAAATGAAGCCTGGTGATGAGTCTTAATGAAGAATCCATGTTTGTGTAATGCTTTGTTTACCATAGTAATAGACTACATTCAGCTGAAACCTAATCATGCAAGGAACACAAATAACTTCCCTAATTAGGAAAAAGCTTGTATTATTGCCTGAATATCAAAAAACTCGTTTTTATTTTTGAACCAGAAAGAGGCCATTTAGCCCACTCTTTGTGTATTGGTTGAAAAAAACTAGCCACCCATTCTAATCCGCTCCCCACAGCCTTGCAGGTCAAAACACTTCAGATCCCTGGAGGACTTCTGCCTCCACCACCAAACCAGGCAACAAATTCCAGCCACGCAGCATTTTCTGGTGAAAAAGCTTTTTCTCATGTACCCTCAATCCTTCCACAGTCTCAAATCTGTACCCCTGGTATTCGACTGCTCCACAAGGGTAAACATGTCTGTCTTTTTCTTCTAAATCAAGACCGTTCGTTATTTCGTATCTCTCAATTCAGTCACACATCAACCTCATCTGTTCTAAGGAAAACCTAGCCTATCCCATCTGTCTTCACAACTGCAATTTTTAAGCCTCAGAAAAATTTGAGATAACCTCATCTGTACTGTCTGCGGGGCAATTCTGTCCTTCCTCTAATGTGGTGACCAAAACTGTACACAAAATTCCAGGTGTGGCCCAACTAACATTTTACACAGTTCCAATACTACATCCCTACTTTTGTACTCCAAACTTCATCAAAAAGGAAAGCATTCCATTGGCTTTCTTCACTACTTTTCTTCAAGACCTGTGGGGACACTTCCAAGGTCTCTCACCTCCTCTGCCTGTAAACCAAAAGAACTGTGGATGCTGGAAATCAGAAACAAAGACAGAAATTGTTGATAAAGCTCAACTGGTCTGGCAGCATCTGTGGAGAGAAATCAGAGTTAACGTTTCAGGTCCACTGACTCTTCAGTTCTGAGGAAGAGTCACCAGGTCTGAAATGTTAATTCTGATTTCTCTCCACAGATGCTGCCAGATCTGCTGAACTTTTCAAGCAATTTTAGTTTTTATTTCAGACTTTCTATTGATTGTGCTGCCCTGCTCTCTCACCCTATTGAGATATGCAGCCTCATAACAGCCCAGATGGTGCCAGTTTTAACCTGCTATCACATAAGTTAGCAGGCAGCATAATGTTGGATTCCAGCGTGCATCAGAAGCAATAGGCATGGGTTAATCAAGCGTAGCAATTCACGCCCATTTTCAGGTACTATCAAATCTCACCCTCTAAACTTTTGGGGATAGGGAAAACACACCATTTAAAAATTCTTTTTCTTAATCTGCATCTTCGTACGTCAAAAATGGCATTTTCCTATTGTTTGTTGCATTATCTAAATGCGTAGCAATTTGACCATTGATTTGCTGACCTATGGATTAATTTGGGCTGCAGTTGGTTCACAATGACAGCTTGAATGAAGAAGACTCCTCATCTTATTTGACTTCATGCTTCCAAAATAAAACAAAATTGCTGCTTTGGCATCTTGTCATGAATGCTTACTGCTTTTTAAATGAGTCCAGTGTCCTGGCCTCAACCACCAATTCTGGCAATCCGTTCCAGCTGTTGATCACACCCTATGGAAAAGAGTACTTCCTGATGTCCTGAACTGCCCTTGAAAACTTGAAGTCTCCATTCTATTGTCCTGTTAGCTAACATACCTGAGAGTTACTGAATCTGAAAGTATTAGTTCACTCCATTTTCTTTTTCCTGTTTGTTGTCTTGTATACCTCATAAAGTCCTTTGAGATGTTTTTAAAAATCTAACAAACACTAGATTAACAAGTTCTAGCTTTCCCCGACACCAAAAGTCAGCCTTATTGTTCTCGTCTGTGCTGCCTCTACATGGGCCCCTTAAGACACAGCAACCATAGTTTCAAAGTGCTACAAGAATCTTAAGCTATATTTTCAACCAACAAGATGTTGGAATGGGCCAGGAATACTTCCAGCACCAGGGTGATGACCTCTGAACCAAACTTGCATTAAGTGACGGAATTTTGTTACCAGAGAGGACCAATAGTGGAATTACGTTTTTTCGGGGGAATGAGAAAATCTTTGAATAATGTTCAGAAAATATTTGAACACTGCTGAGAGACAAAAGGCAAGAAATAATATGTACAACAGAAGGATATGAGACAAAGTTTCTATGACGGAATAGATACTTGAAAAGAAAAGCATCAATTGACTCTCTTACAAAACCTAAAGCCAACTAAGAATTACTTCTAGTTGATGCCTCTTGTAAACTCATAAATTTAAAGCAATTATTTTCCCACATCCAGCGGAGATTTATTTGTTGTAAGCTTGTGGTTTGTAAATGGTTATCATATTTCTTTCTATTGTCAACATCATCCCAGGTTAATAAGCATCACAGATTTGCTACTGCATTTACACCAATAAATTAATCAGAGAACCTTACTTGATGAATGGCTAAAGCCAAATTTCCTTCACAAAAGGAGAGTAAGGAAAGGGTGATGTCCCAGCTGTTATACCTTCATCTTCCAGTTTGTAACAAATCAAGCTCTCAAAATCTTTATGTTTGCCCTGAGAGACTTGGCACTGCTGCAATCCTCACACTCTCAACCATAACAGCTACAGCACCTAAACGAATACACCTCACTCACTGGCACACGTTACTCTCTCTTACAGGAGAAATGGCACAAACTTTGATGCATCAGGAGCTAACCAACAGGAGCAATCACAGCCGTTTGCCCTTACAGCACTGGAAGAAATGGCATTGACTATTATTGTTATGGCCACTGGCCAGATGTAAGGCTGAAACCATTCAAGATGGTATTCTTAGACCTGACCCACCATTGCACAACCCAGTTCCCCTCATTCCAAATCTCTTCTGATTTCAAAGCTGCTGATGGTGTAAGCATATATCTCTTACTTCTTCCAAACCCATAACCCCAGGCCACTGTTTTTCTTCTTCTAGACACCCAAATTGGTCCTGCAGCAGCATGCAGAAGGGCAACAAGACAGTGAAGGAAAAATTCCTGTCATCCCTTCTCACACTTAGAGTCACCCGTTCTGATAATGACACTGCATGCAATTTAGTGGATAGTTTAGAAACAGGATATGCACATAGTGAGTATTTGAGTGGCCTCCAGCCAAGGAGAGGGGAAAAATGGTAGCACAGGTTGTCAGCATCCCAGAAGGTGAGGTTTCACCTTGTATTTCTTGGGGTGGGCTTCAGAAGTTGTGTGTCCATCAGATGCAGCAGAAAGTTGAAGAGTAAAGTCACCGTAGTCCTACCAGATCACAGAGCTGCTCTCTCTCACTAGACAGATGTTGGTGGTGGTTTAACCCGAGTGTCACGTCTCAGGTGAGGGGAGAGGTTGAAAAGGATAGTCCTTCGTGGCAACTTCAGCCAGTATAGGAATTGAACCCACACTGTTGGTATCACTCTGCATTGCAAAATCAACCCTCCAGTCATTAGAAAATAGAAAAACAAGGCAACCAAAGCATATTTTTAACGTACCTTAATGTAATTAAAATAAATAAAAGTAATTTACTGATACTTAAAAGGCATATAATCTGTCAAGTGTATTGAGTAACAGGACTGAACAGAGGTGGAGATGTCATTATCAAGAAAAAGCAGAAGTCAGGATATGAACTTGAGGAAAAATGATCAATTAGAAATTGATTTTGTAAAGTGGCTTTGTTCAATCACCTTTTTTTTAATATTCACGATACATGTTAACAAGATGAAAAACAGAAGCAACTATTTTGATGTTTGATAATACTGTGAATTCTTGTTATCAGAAAATCTATCATTGTTTTTGAGGCGAAAAAGCAATTATAAGATAGCAAACATGTTTTTATTAATGGAGGATGATTCAGGGCACTGACATTTCAAATTTTCTATTGTTCAGATCATTGTAATCTTAAAAAGGTATTATTTATCGAATTGAAGTACTGTATACTTTCCCTTTGCTACAAAATTCTTCGGTATATTTTGTAAAATAATATTGTTTTACAGTCTAAATATTTCAACTGCATGTAGTACTTTTTTTCCAAGAAAGAACGAAAAAAACAAAAAATGAAAAGCAAATCAACATCCTTAAACTACTGAAGATACCAAAGCTGGCTGGTGTGCAAATGTAACTTTTATTAACAGCTTATGTAAGCTTAAAAAAAGTATACTCCTTTATACTATGGTTAAAAGACTGATGTCTTATAAACCCACATGTGGGAAATGTTATCATTGATCTCACAATACACAACCTGCTGCGTGTGGTTTGGGATCTTACAATGGAACTATTCTAAAATCTCTGACATTAAAGCTTAAGTGGTTAAACAAAAGCAAACCAGTATTTTGGTGTTCAACCGGAAAAAAGAATTTAACCAGCTTGTTTTAGAAACCTTTGTTATGTGCTAAGACGAACAGGTGACTTTTCCGCCTAATTTGTTATTCTATCAATCATAATCTGATAAACTTGGCTTTCTCCACCAGGTTTTCTGTGACTAACATCATCAGCACTCACAGTGCACAGAACAACAGAAATATGAGCAGACATTAAAAGATAATCAGAAGGGTAAGTGATAAACAAGTAATGAGACCACACTCTGTCCTTCAACAGATATTGATCATAAATTTGTACATGGACTGATTAAAGAAAACAAGTTAAATTAATATTCTTGTGTAATTACCTTAGTAAAATCTAGCAAGAGAACACAAAGATGCGTGATTATAATATGTATGGCACATATGAAGCCCTCCATAATAAGTTATTTATGTGCATCTAGCAGTAGAGTAAATAGGGAGAAATTGTTTCCACTTGTAAATAGATAAAGAATAAAGAGTACTTAGATTAAAAGCAAATTGTAAAAGGTAGCAAATGTGACATGAAAATTTTTTTTTTACATGATGAGTGGTTTGGGCCTGGAATGCTTGGAAGTATTGTGGAGGCAGAATCAACTGAGGCATTCAAGGCGGTGCTGGATGACCTTTTGAATAGAAACAATATGTAAGGAGATGGGGAAAAAGCAGGCAACTGGCACTAAGTCATAATGCTTGGTGGAGAGCTGGTACAACCATGATGGGTTAAATGACTTCCTTCTGCCTATAACAATTTTGTGAAAACAAAATTCTTGCTTGTGGAACTGTCTTTGGGGATGCATAAGGCACAAATTTCAACATAGCTTCTGTGGTGTCTGTTATGGTGGGGACAGGTAGCTCTCAGGAACATGGTATCAATCCTCATGCTCCACATGCAGCATTCCCAGTGGATTGAAAAAAAAATGTGGGTCAAAACTACGGTCCAATGATTTAGGTGTTGAAGGTACATACTTTATTATAAAAGCTACCACAGAATTACAAGCATTTTTGTCAGTGAATGCATGTGAAATCAAATATGTGAAGGCAACATTTTCTCTTCTGGTCTTTTGTAATATTTCAGAGGTTATTTTCTCCTTTCCTTTTTAGGAAATAAAACATTTCTCTGAAATGTTGCTGAATGACTGAAGAACATTAAAGAATTTGTACTCTGCCGTTAAAAAAATAAATTCTGGCACACAAACTGTTTACAGATACAAGACCATGGCTTCCAAAACTGTACCCATCTGTACCGATGCAGTGAAATGTGGTGAATCCATAAGAACTTTTTCTCCCTTCTGATCATCAGATACCATTCATCCACTTGTTATTGCACCAGCTACCAAGAAAATAATATTTATGTACATTCTTCTGCAGCTTTTCAAAATCTACATTTGGGAGAATTTTACGGCGTCTATTCCTGAAAGGCAGGCTCATGGATTTTAGACGTTATGCTTGGTTAGGTACAGTGAATTGCATACTGTTATGGGCATGATGCCAGGCTGCAGGGGACCAGATTGTACAAATGGAATTCCCCACACTAATGTGTATTTAAATTGGTAGCCCTGGCAGAGAGTATTTCTTTGCTTTCCAAATTTTTAGAGAAAAAAAACATTATGAATTTGCTGAGCTTAGCTCTTGGAGGTTCGTGGTTGGATCACAAAGAGTGATTCCAGTGATGGAAGAGGGAATAGGACCCGAGGGCCGGATGGTTTGCATCCTTGCATGTTAAGTTAGTGAAGAGACAGCAGAAGCACTATTAGAAATATATAAACATTCATTAGAGAAAGGAATAGTGCCAGGGGACTGTCAGACAGCTAATGTGATTCCCGTATTTAGAAAAAAGAAGATAGAACAAGTTCAGGCAACTATAGAACAATCTGCTCATGGTTGGTGGTAAGGAAAGGTACTGGCATCCTTCCTCAAAGATGTAATTAAATATCCACAAACAATAAATAATAAAGTTGTCTGTGTGGAATCCAAGGGGAAGATCAAGCTTGACCAAACTTATTGAATTCTTTGAAGGGGTAATAGGAAAGTATATAGAGATAATGCAACAGGCAAAATATACAAGGATCTTCAAAAAGCCTTTGATAAGGTGTTGCAAAGCAGATTCATGACAAAGATGAGAACATGCTGAGTAAGGGAACTAGCATTGACAGGGAGCAAACTGGCTTAAAAACAAGGAAGTTTAAGGAAATTACTGGCAAAAGGTGGAAGTGGTGTTTTTCAGGATTAGTGCTTGGACCACTATTGTTCACATTTGGCATAAGCAATTTGGATAATTGTGGAACCAGAAGTACAATCTTAAACATTTTTGAATGACACCAAATTGAGTGGTAAAGTTACTAGAGGAGAATAGCTACAAAATCCAAGAGATCAATAAACTTGCAGAATGAGTGTAGAATTGGCAAAAGAACTTTAATATAGATAATTGTGAGATAGTACATTTGAACAGGAAGAATGCAAGGGCACAGAGTCCTTGGGAATCACTGTCTCATCCCCAACCACCTTTCCTTTCCTTGAACATGTCGCCTTCTAAATTTGTACTCATCATTCTTGGAAACCCAACTGCCAGCTTCCTCCAAACCAAATGCCACACTGACTCTTACCGTTGCTTCACATTGCTGGGTCAAAATCCTGAAATCCCCTTCCTAACAGCACTGTGTACAGACTGCAACAGTTCACAAAAGCAACTCATCATCACCTTTGGAACAGCAATTAGGGATGGACAACAAATGCTGGCCTAGCCAGTGAGCTGCATATACCATGAAAAATTAGCTTTTAAAAAAACTCTCCAATCAGGTTTTGGCCCAAACACACTACCAAAAAAGTTCTAAATAACATCCTGTGTGACAGTGACAAAGACAATCTATTCCTCCTCATCCTGTATGCAGGCTTTAACACTGTTATCCATATCATGCTCCTCTAAATCCTCTCAACTGTCATCCATTTCGTTGGGTCTGCACTCTCTTGATTCCAAACTTATCCATGTAACTGAAGCCAGGGCACAATCTCCAATGATTTCACTTCCCACTCCTACACGGTCATATCTCGTGTTCTCCGCCTTTGCTTCCTAAAACAGAGTTGTTATACCAATCAGGAAAGATTGAAGAGGCTGGGGATTTTTTTTTCTCTTGAGAAAGAAAGTCTGAGCGGGCTCCTTAAGATATTGACAGACATACACAGATTTCTTATGGGGAGTCTGGAACTAGAGGTACACATGTAAATGAATTACTAATGAAACTAATAAGGAATTCAGGAAAAATATCTTGACTCAGAAATGGTTAAATGGTTAAATTAGTTTGCAATTTGTGTAACTTTTTTTTTTACTAACAATACAAGGCTTACTGAAGTAGAATTATTACAATGCTGTCTATTTTAATAGCTAGATATATAGAAGAAAAATACCACTTGCTGATATATGTATTTCAGATGACCAGATATCATTTATAAACATCCAGTGCTTCAGTCTCCAGCAATTAATTGGTTAGAATTGCTTTCATTTGCAATGCTGGCTCAAGCATGAATGTATCCATAATATTCTTATTCATTTTATTTTACTTGTTTTGTTAGATCACTGCTTTACCAACTGGTAAGATGACATTCTGACAAGTGTTGTTCAGTAAGTTGTTTCAATAATTGTAAACTTCAAAGTTAAGGGTGCCATTTATATTCCATTTGATGTCACACTCAGAATATATAAATGATAAAATGTGGAATCCAAACTTAAACAATGGATATTCCCTTAAAAATGTGACTCTTGTATGTTCCACAGGCTAGATCTCAAATTAAGGCAGCCTTATACATATGACATAAAACACCAAACAAATCAAATGCTGTACCTAAAGTGCTGATCCTCAAACGAGACATAACATGTGTGCAAGAGTTATTCATGATTCCTAGGTTTTAGCAACTAATCACCAGCTGCTGTACTGTATTAAAGGTAAAGATCATGCTCATGTTAGACAGATTCACGAAGAAGGGATTGCTCAGAGCACCAGATTAGAGCCTGACACAATGGTAAATCTTGAAAGAAAAGGATTATGCACTTATTTTGCATCTAAATTTCTTATGTATTTAATGGCACTGTTCCAATTATTCTAATCTTCTCCTTGTTGTTTTTGTTAACAAATACAACCTTGATCACAGGAAATTATGCCCACTTTTAGAAATTTGTTAGAAATTGTTAAGATTAAGATTGTATTATGTAATTCCTATGAACAGGCAGCTACTGATTTTCAACAGATACATTTATCCTGCAAGCTAAGCACGTGTATGAATGGATTTCTACCGTAAGCCCAGAAGGACACATTCTGTCAGAGTCAGGGACCAACTAGACCTGCAAGTAAAATGAAGTGAGATACCCTGGACAAAGCAATCTCATACCTCTTGGGGTAGGCTTCAAATCAAGCATAGATGCAGCAGTGTATCAAAGTTACAAGGTATGTTGGATCACTGAACAATTTTAAAACCAACCTTCATAATGTAAAAGCACAGAGGAAATCTTCTCCTCTGTGCTTGCAATACAGTTACTTTTTAAAATGTTTGGCAGAAGTTCCTGCATATGTAGATGTAGAGCTCTCTCCTGGGCGGAATGATTTCGAGTTTCAGCTAGGTAGGGTCCTGCTTGTATGAAATTCAAATTGAAACTACTGGTTCATGCTCATTTTTATTAAATTAGTTAAAATAAGCATTAAATATCAGAACTGACTCTCAAATATAGCCCCAATCTGCCAAGAAAAAAACATTTGGTGAACTCTTACAGCTCAATTAACATTTATACACTGGGCTTGCTGTACTCAAGTTTGGCTCCAAGTTTAGTACTCTTGTTTTAATATTAAAAAAAGTCACACAGCAATGAGTGGCTTACTACAAATGATGTGGGAGCATAGAACAGATGAGATTCTCAATAGTTATGTGATGAACAATAGGGATCTATCAGCGAGCCTACGAATAGTAGTTCTGAGTGAAACCAAATTAAGGACCATGTTGTTACTGCTTTGTGCCAAGAACACAACTTGGACCTCTCCAATTTCAAATCTAATACTGACCTTGCTTTTTGTACACCTTCTTTTGCAGCCGTAACTTTGTATTCCTCGCTCTGTTCTATCACCCCATGATCTTTATTTCTTTGTATGTTATGATCTGTTGTTCTGCATGCAAAACAGAACTTTTCACTGTACTTAGGTATATATGACAATAATAAATCAAAACAAATCAAACCAATTCTGAAATATTGCTTCTGTACCATCTTAAGGGCACCTAAGGCATACTGCCTATGTCATTGTCTTGTTGGAATCAAACCCGAAACCTTCATACTTTGTACGGCTCAGCTACTCAAGATAAATTGAATGAGACTTTGGAAGCCTATATTTATTAGCTTGATAACATTTATTTCATTCTATTAAGGCTTACCAAGATGAAGCAGAAAGGAAAAGGTCATTGAGAGTCTCTGTACACTGAGATATATACCACTTAATGATTGGTTTCTTGAGACAGGATTAAAAACTTTTCACTACATATTCATCTCATTTAAAATACAACAAACATTATGCCAAATGCAACACACTATTTTACATAAGAACATTTTCTTAATGAAAATAAAAAAGCTTGCATTTAAATACCACTATTTCATAACCTCAATGTGTCCCAACATGCTGCCAGACAACATAGACAATGCTATGATGTAGGAAGTATAAAGATCCAATTTGCATTTAGCGTAGTGCTAAAAGCAATAAGATAAATTACCCAATTAACCTGTTTTAGAGGTGTGGGTTGAGGGATAAACATTGGCCAGACTAATGCTGAAATGACCTGTACCCCTTCAAAAAAAATATCATGGGATTTCTTATGCCCATGTGAAAGGGCTATGGCTTCACAGCCTGCTAACTCAGACAGCACAGCACTCTCTTAACACTGTTCCCAACGGTTAGTCTGAATTATGCACCCAGGTATTTTGAATTCCCAATTTCTGGCTCTGCAGTATGTGTAACCATTGAATGACAGTTGACACCTCAAGTCACGTTTTTAACAAGGGTCACGGGACCCAAAATGTTAACTCTGATTTCTCTCCTCAGATTCTGCCAGTCCTGCTGAGTTTTTCTAGCAATTTGTTTCTGACACCTTAAGTCACTGATTGTGTAGATTTCAAATATTTTTCAACTGCATTTAAAACTTAGAATAATTCAAATTATGTTATAAAATTAAAACACGCAGCCATGAATCTATCAACAATTATAGTTTCTTTTTGCTGAGATAAGGTGAGCCAGTTTCTAACCAGTAGCCCCAACATGAACTTAGTACTAAGAATAATGATTGACAGTTGCAAAACCTATATGTTGTATGGAAAGGGTATTATGACTCTATGTTCATTTACAAAAGAAAAGTGACTGAATACAGAAAACATTACTGAAAAGTCTATTTGAAATAAAACTTAAATAATAGTAGCAGTGGCTGATTTGGAAAAATCAGTAACTGATAAAAACATGTAATGGCAATTGCCATTACAAACGTAAAACAATAATGAAGAATCATGATATGGTATTGACTTCTCCGGACTCTGGGTCAGAAAGCTCAAGCATCCCACTCCAAGACTAGGCACAAAACTCAAAGCTTACACTTCATTACAGTTCTGAACAGGTGCTGCACTAGTAGAGCCGGTATCTTTCAGCTGAGGCATTAAACGGAGACCAGGGCTGCCTTCTCAAGTGGATGTAAAACGGGTGGAATAGTGGCTCAGTGGTTAGCACGACTGCATCACAGTGCCAGGGACTTGGTTTCGACTCCACCCTTGGGCGACTGTCTGTCTGGAGTTTGCACATTTTCCCTGCATAGCCATGCTAAATTATCCATAGTGTCCTGGGATGTGTAGGCTAGCTGGATTAGCCATAGGAAATGCAGGGTTACAAGGAACAGTTGGGGGTCTGGGTGGCATCATCTTTGGAGAGGCAGTGTGGTCTCTATGGGCCGAATGGCCTGCTTTCCATACTGTAGGGATTCTATGATTCTAACACTTTGAAGACCACGGGTGTTATCCTTGATGCTCTGGTCATTTAACCTTCAATCAACAAAACATATTATCAGGTTACCACACTGTTATGTGTGGGAGCTTGCTGTGCTCAAACAGCACTTCCTACACTAAAATGGTGACCACACTTCAAAAAAGACATAACTTGTTGTAAAGCACTTTGGGGTGTTCTTTTCTTGCAAAAAGCACTGTATAAAACATATCTGTATCGTTTTTAATTGCAAAAAAAGTGAGATAACAGAATTTATGAATATAGACTACTGAAACAGCTTATTTATGTCCAAACCATTTTTAAAAAATAGCACTCATACCTACAATAATATCACACAACGTGGATGCTGGAAGTAATCCAAAAGTGGCATTTAGCCAAAGCATAACAAAATTACTTTTGAGTTTTTTTTTCCCTTTTTAAAAAAAGTACAAATCACTACGTGTAAAGTTGTTGAACCAGGAGACAAGAGGTTTATTTAGCTTTAATTCATTGGTTACTGGCTATTTGACCAAGAATGAGATTTCACAATCATGTTGGTACACATCTATTGTATCTGTACAGGCAATGTTCAAAAGCTGCCGTCAGCTGTAATTCAAAGTGCCAAAAGGATAAGTGTGTACTGAAACATTGCTGGTGAATGTGCAGGCGACTTGAAATCAAATCCCAAGTGAATAGCCTAGGCTTCTGTACCATGTCTCCAGCGCACCTGGCACCTTGACATTCATCGTCATTTAACTTGTTAAATGATACGCTTTTTTTTTCTGCACCAGCTAAGGAATGGCACGCACTACAGGTGCTGGTGAAGGAAATTCGAGTGGAAGCAATATTTGTGTTGCAAGGTTTTAGCTGACTGTCAGTAATTACTGAACATTCCAGGTAGGCTGTGCAACAAAGCACTCACCACTTGTCCATTTCAGGACAGACACAAACCTGACGGCAGTAAACGATGTTCTAATTTGAATCTATGTACAGAGAAGGTCCTGTCTGTACACTAACACTTCATGCTAGACCTGCATGTATTCAGCTCATGTGCCATTTTTTGATTGGCACAGTTCAAACGATGTTGACAGGAAGTCAGAGACTTCAGCTAAACGTACAACATACATAATAGTGTTTATGTGGGACTTAGCGTTTATATATTAAAGGAAAAATACCAACAGAGCATTGTTGCTTCAGGACATGCTGAGACATTCATTTTAAAGCCTAAAAACAGCTGTGAACCTGGCAGCTTGCACAAACCATATTAGAAGCAAACATTGTTGGAAAGCCAAACACTGTAGGGTATTGTTTTGAAGCAGAAGTTTATCTGGACTGACAAAATGCGAGACTAATTTAATTTTAAGAGATATTTTAATGATAATCAACATGACCCTGCTCCTGTGTTGAAGTTTGAAAAGTATCGCCAACTATATCTGAATTAAATTTAAAATATAGGCTGGAATGCAGAATCCAGCAGATGCTCAATTCTCTAGTACCCTTATTAATATTCTACAGTGTAGAATTCTGTACTGTAAGCACTTATATTGTGCAACTGTTTATGCTGTGCACATATAAGCTTGCAGTACAGGACATGTATACTTGTGGCAGGTTTTGCATGCTAATACTTGATCTGTGCAATATAAATGTCTACATCAGCCCCCAGAAGTATTTTTCCAGATTGCAGTACTTTGTAAAAATAATTTTTAATATAACAAGTTCTATTGTAAATATTACATGAATAATGGCAGTTAACAAATTACTTTTTCACGTGGTTCCTACAATGATACAATTATTTAATTTGCACCAATTTAATGTTATAGTTCATTTCTTTCAAAATAAAGGTAATAGTACATTAATATGAAATGCAATAAAATCAAATCTGATCTAAGATCTATTTTGAAATTCACAGTACTATATCATATTATCTTTAATATTGTTTTAAATGTTGTGATGTAAACCAGCTGATTTATACATATGTTTGATATCATTTGTTTTAAATTTGGGTTTTCAGTTAGTAAAGAGATTTTATATGTAGGGAACCCGCTTTCTTGGAATCTACTAAGAAGGGACAGATAGCTGTCACGGACATCCTTTTTTCAAATATTGATAAAAGGAAACTCAGACCACTGGAGCTTTTCAGCATTTTATCTCAAAAGGAGATGTATTTGTCCATTTTTTTGAAACAAGGAGGTAAACCAATAAAAATATTGGGACCCACTGGAGCAAGTCAGTCACTGATCCTGGCTGAAGACGCTTTTTGTCTTCCAGATGGCTTGATTTTGTATTTTTAAACAAACTGTGGACTGAAATGAGAAAAAGAGCTATTTTATAACATGTATTTGAAACGGTGGCTGTAAGTTTTGAAAGCAAGTAACCTGACACACATGCAAAGTGGTATGTAAATAAGTATTTGAACAACCAGTAATTGAAGTTTATGTCTCTTGCCAAACCAATGGAAGCATCCAGAGAAAGACAACAGAAGCAATGTGCTGCCCAGCAGAAAAGTTGTAAGGTTTGCCCCAACAACAGAACCTGGGATCAAAGACCACTAAACTGTTTTTCCAATTGTCCCCCTGTTCCCTTAACCAATTTTTCCCTGTCTGTTTGTCTGTCTCTCTCTCTCTGTGAGGGGAATTCATGAAGGGATTAGAGTCTTAATTAATAGTATTTTATAACAATAGTTTATAACTGTTTACCTGTAGCTAGAATCTAATTACTGTAATCTCCCTGTAATGTGGCACGCACAGGGAACGGAAGGGGGTTTAGCTGAATCTGCTAAAATACTCATGGTGGTTGAGAGAACTCGAATTGTCACGTCATAAGACGAACATTCATTTTTAAAACCAAGCAGCCAGGACTGCACATGGATACCAGTACAGCTGGCCATGAGACGTGAATCTGTCTTTTCTTGATAAGGAAACTCTAGAACTGGCTTTAGTAAACAATCTGATCCATTATTCCCTTCCAAATACTAAAACCAGTAACGTCCCTGTTATTCAGATCCCAGGGAGGAGCTAGAATTCTTCTTTTGAATCTTGGATGCTCACTGCATGAAAATTCCAGGTGCTTGGGATCCAGATAACAGGAACTTTACTGTGTTTGTAACAAATAATAATTCTTGTTAAGTACAGATACCTGTTCCATGTTTTGTGTCAGCCTATCTGAAAATCAAGTAAATTTTGGGAACTCTGCATGCTTTTAAAAATCTTTCCCATTTGAGACAACTCTGGTAATACGGTCTCTCTGCATATTCTCTGCAGCTGTAGCACGGTATTCTGCTCTCTGTTCTGCTACCGTGATGCACTTCATATGGTACAATCTGCCTGTAAAACACCACCTTTCACTATATCTCAGTGCATGTGACAACGACTAATCAATCAATCAATCAATCAATTGAATAGCAGGACTTGATTTCCAGTGCACGGCCTGAGTGAATCGTGACAGGTTTATGAAGGAGAAAACATGAATTGGAGGTATAAATGGAGGTTATAATCTAGTCTTATAAATGGAGTTAAATTAAAGAGTGACTTAGCAAATGGAGAAATTGTGGTTGGAATAGTGAAACAAATTCCTAAAGAAGGAATTGACTTTATTGTGGGAAATGACCTGGCAGGTTCAAAAATACTGACTTCACCAGGAGTGGTGGAACAACCCATGAAACAAATAAAAATGAAATGTTACAAGAAGACCATCTTGGATTGTTTACTCACTGCTGTGACTAGATCTCAACCCAATGAATTAGACAGGATGAAAAGGAGTCTATGAAACACAGAGATGATTTGGAAATGAGATGCTGAAAAGTTTAGGTAGCATCATATTTTATCCTCCAGAAAACTATTGGAATGACCTGTGACGGGGCTATTACAGAATTATATACCAACTTGTGGGAAAAGGCCAGGACTAACTGTTTTTGAATTTCGTGATTTTGATGTGGGGGTATATTGCTTTTAAAGCAACACCTGTACCAACTCAATGCAGACAGATTAGCTCAGGTGAGGGAAGAGATTAAGTTTATGACGGATAACGACATTATTGGTCAAAGTAGCTGAAGTTCACCTATTGTGATGGTGCTGAAACTGAGTGGATCACATAGATTCTGTACTGATAATCATAAAGTCAACACTGTGACAAAAGTGGACTTTTCTCCTATGAGAGAGGCTGGAAGTTTGTATTGCCTGCTTTGTGACAAAAATCAACTTGCCAAAGTGATATAGGCAAGGTCCTTTAACTGTCAGAACTAAAGGTATATCGGCTTCTGTAACACTGGGCAGACTTTATGCAAGTTATGCTGTTGGGAATGAAAATGCACCAGCATCATTTTAATGGTTAAACAATAAAGTAATTAACCATTTAGTAACTCGACCACTTATATCAACAATTTGATTGTTTTTAGCAAAACCTGAGAAAATTATTTGCATAATTTAACTGAAACGGTTGACAAGCTATAAAAAGCTAATTTAGTTATAAATTTGGCAATAGTGAATTTGCCGACGCCTATTTCGGTCATACTGAGTGAAAAGCAGCACCTGGAGAAGCAAAAGTATGGGCTATGTTGGTTATTCCGAATCTAAGACGAAAATTGAAATTTTACATTTTGTAAGCATGAGTGGAACCTATCACAAGTTTGTTCTGAATTTTAGCACTGTTGTTGCACGAATAACAAATCTGTTGAAGAAAAGGCAGAAATTTCAATGGTCGCCAAAATGTCAAAGTGCCTTTCAAAATTTAAAAGCAACAGTGACAGCTGCATCAGTTTTAAGCCTGTTGAATTATGCAAGTACATTCAAACTGGCTGTTGATACCAGCGATATCAGTGTGGGAGCTGGATTACTGCAGGATGGGGAGTGAATGGCTTGTCACTTATTTTTCGAAGAAATTCTTCACATATCAACAAAAGTACTCAACTGTTGAGAGACATTGAGTACAGTGCTGACTCTACATCATTTTGAACTACGTTACCAACAACATGCAAGAACCACAAATCTTTGATTTTCATAGAAAAATTTTGGGTCAAGAAACCAATGATTATTTTAATGGTACTTAATTCTCCAACTGTATAATTTGCAAGTCGTTTATGTTACAGAAGGCCAATGCTGGCTGAAAGGGAACCATTATTTGCATAGCTTCTAAGGATTGAGTGTGAGCCACACAGCTTTGCTTCCATCATTCATTACCTGTGTGTAACAGTGGTCTGACTGAAGCAATGAGACCTTGAGCATTTGATGTGGGTCTAGGACAAGAAGAATATCACAAACCACAGGCACTGCCCTCTCTATGATGCTGGGTGATAACTCAGCCACTGAGGTAGCTACACTAAGTTGCTGCATTTCCTGAGCTTGAATATGGATTGATGATGCTGACATGTCCGCTATTATCAAGGTGTTACATGTCTCAGTCCGTTTAACAGAGATGTGTTCTGCCTTCTTTTGCAGGGTATGACAGTGATAGCTGATTGGAGGCCTAAGGAATTCTTTTGCTTTTTCTGTTCCCATTTTAGGTCATTTCCACTGAGATCTCTCAGCCCTGTAACAGATGGGGTTTGTTGCTCACTGCAGCTCCCTCCCTAAGAAGGTGATGATGGATGCAGGAGAATCAGGGCTCATGGGCAGGCCCAAGAGCGACAACAGGCTGCCTCAGTGAATGAGGAGCACCTGGATCAGAGAGAGGTCACTGCCATTGGGCCCCATAGGATTCCCACTCCCAACTCCATTTCCTCAGAACGAGCAAGGCACAGTACCATTGAAACTTAGAACAGTACAACACAGTACAGGCCCTTCGGACCACGATGTTGTGCCGAACTTTTACGCTAATCCTAAAGGTCTATCTAACCTCCACCCCGACCTTATACTATCATCCATATGCCTATCTAATAGCCACTTAAATGCCCCTAATGAGGCCGACTCCACTACCCTCTCCAGCAATGCATTCCATGCCCCTACCACTCTCCGAGTGAAGAACCTACCTCTGACGTCTCCCCTGTATCTGCCTCCACTCACTTTAAAACTATGTCCCCTCGTAATAGCTACCTCCATCCTAGGAAAAAGTCTCTGGCTGTCTACTCTATCTATACCTCTGATCATTTTGTACACCTCCGTCAAGTCACCTCTCATCCTTTGTCTTTCTAAAGAGAAAAGCCCTAGCTCTCTCAACCTTTCCTCGTAAGACCTTCCCTCCATTCCAGGCAACATCCTAGTAAATCTCCTCTGCACCTTTTCCAATGCCTCCACATCTTTCCTGTAATGAGGCGACCAAAACTGGACACAATACTCCAGATGTGGTCGAACCAGGCTTTTGTATAGCTGGAGCATAACTTCACAGCTCTTGAACTCAATCCCTGTATTAATGAAAGCTAACACACCATACGCCTTCTTAACAACTCTATTCACCTGGGTGGCAGCTTTCAGGGAACTGTGGACATGAACCCCAAGATCCCTCTGCTCCGCCACACTGCCAAGAATCTTTCCCTTAACCCTGTATTCTGCTTTCAAATTTGTCTTTCAAAAATGAAGCACCTCACACTTTTCAGGGTTAAACTCCATCTGCCACTTTTCAGCCCAGCTCTGCATCCTATCAATGTCCCTTTGTAACCTATAACAGCCCTCCGCACTATCCACAACTCGACCCACCTTCGTATCATCCGTGAACTTACGAATCCATCCTTCCATTCCTACATCCAAATCATTTACAAAAATCACAAATAGAAGAGGACCCAGGACAGATCCTTGTGGTACACCACTCGTAATTGAGCACCACGTTGAATATTTTCCGTCCACTACCACCCTTTGTCTTGCAAGAGTCAGCCAATTCTGAATCCAATTTGCCACATTACCCCCTATCCCATGCCTCCTTACTTTCTGCATGAGCCTACCACAGGGAACCTTACCAAATGCCTTACTTAAATCCATGTATACCACATCCACTGCTCCACCTTCATCCACGTGTTTGGTCACCTCTTCAAAGAATTCAATAAGGTTTGTGAGGCATGATCTACCCCTCACAAATCCATGCTGACTATCACGAATCAAACTGTGCCTTTCCAAGTGATCATAAATCCTATCTCTCAGAGCCCTTTCCAATAATTTGCCCACCACTGATGTAAGACTAACTGGCCTGTAATTCCTGGGGTTATCTTCTTCCCTTTTTTGAACAAGGGAATGGCATTTGCCTCTCTCCAATCTTCCGGCACTATACCCGTGAACAGAGAGGATGAAAAGATCATTGCCAAAGGCCCTGCAATCTCTTCCCTCACTTCCCATGGAACCCTTGGATAAATCCCTCCAGGCCTGGGGGACTTACCTATCTTCAAGTTCCTCAAAATTCCTAGTACATTTTCCTTACTAACATCGACCTCCTCTACCCTACCAGCCTGTTTCACACTGTCCTCCTCTACAACTAGGTCCCTCTCAGTCACGAATACCGAAGAATATTCATTACGTCCTGGGGCACAGTGACAGAACTTGGCCAGATGCTAGAGCAGGACATGGGAGTTGGAGGAGTGGGAGGCCATTCTCTCACACTGGCTGTGAAGGTCACTGCAGTGCTGAAGTTCATTATATCTGGTACCTTTCAGGTGACCTGTGTGGGATCTCTCAGTTGGGCACTCTCAAATGCATCAGGACAGTGGTCATGCCATCTGTGCAAGGTCACATCAGTCCATTTTGTTTCCCAATGGTAAGGGCAGTGAAGCAGGGCAGTGTTGTGGCATTTGAGATCGCGCCCAGGGTGCCTTCAACATGAATCATAATGCTGCAAGTGTTTATAATTGAAAGGGGTAATTTTGATTAATGTTTGGACATCTGTGAGCTCCATATCCACCGCCTGGAGGGGTGTGCCCACCACCTTGGGAGGTGCCATAACTCCTATATCCTGGACCACTCTCATGTACCCGGTGATATTGAAGGTTTATGTGCCTTCCAACCTGGTTACTGGAGGACAAGGGCTACCCACTGTGGCCATGGCTGATGACACCATTGCGCAACTCCCTAATAGACACAGAGTGTAGCTGAAATTCCACCAATACTTGGATGAGGCCTCATGGTGGAGCAGGCAATAGGGCTGCTAAAAATATGGTCCAACGGTTTGGACTGGTCTGGGGAGTCCACCATTTTGGTTTGGATACAGTATGCTGCATCATCCTCATGTGTTGTGCTCTGTACCACTGCAGCAGGCAATGGGGCGATGTGCAGAACTGCGGGATGGCAGCAGTCTCCTCAGATGGAGGAGGATGAAACCACTGGGGAGGGGGAAGTTGTTGTTTTCTATAACAAAGCTCAGCTGTGTTCGATGCTGAAAGCCAGACAGTACTTCATTGACACGTATTTGCAACTGATAAGAGCTGGGTGCAGCAGACCATTCTGGACTGAAAAGTATTTGTTGGTCATGATACAGTAATCTGGTTTGCATTATGGGGTTGCATTTGTGCTCATTTTTGTTTTCTTTAAATAAAAGACCATGTTTGAATTTCTCCAATTGCTTCTATGCATATAGTGTGCCTTTATTGGACAATAATAAGCTGTAGGTCTATAGTGAGCATTGGTGACAGCGTAGTGCTGACTAAGAGGGTGGGATGGGATGTAGTTACAGACAGATGTGGCATGATGGTTAAACAATAGCCAAGATGAGAGAGTGGGGTTGTAAATATGAAGCAGTGCCAGCTGTGCTGGCGATGCGCTAGCAGCAGCATGGTTGCTATGCCGTGACAATGGTGATGGTAACCTCAGATTGTTATTGCTTGTCTGGTGCTCAAAGGCCATTCAGAGATGCTGCAGGCACAAGAGGTGTTGCTCTTTCAGTAGATAGTCACTAAGTGGTGAGTTCTGGGAGTGTCAGGTGTTAAGACGGGAAAAGAATTAGACATGAAGGACACCATAGGAGCAGATTAGGTCATTAATGCAGTGTTCGATAAGATATGGCGAGAAAATTTATTAGGCCTAATGGCAGAAACTCCTCCAAAAACTTTGATGCAACTTGAACATAGCCAATAATGAAAGATTCAGCCCAATACTCCAGTCAAGCCTGAAATAATGTTTTACAATGGTCCATGATAATTTTCTTCCTTTGATGCCCTGAATTATAAAGCCCAGGATTCCACATTCCTTCTTAACTATTTTTTCAACCTACCTTTAATGATTTTGCACATGGGTCTCTTGGTACCTGCAACCCTTTTATAGTTGTGCCCTTTATTTGATCTTGTCTGTCCTCATTCTTCCTACTATAATGTAGCACTGTACATTTCTCTGCATTAAACTTCATCCACCATGCTCCTGTCCATTCCACCAGCCTGTTATATCTTTATCAAGTCTATCACTATCTTCCTCAAGGGATACTTCCATGTTTCTTTCTTTATTCCATTAAGACATTTTGCATGCAGTTACTCAGTGAGGAAACTGTATATTTTCTTCACTCACGAGAATGGACTGAACAATCTATAATTATGTAAATTTTCATTCATGACATTTTTACCGGCTCAATTCATTCAGCTAGTCGGACATGCAATACCAGAACACTTTGTTAGCAGATTTTATTTTTAGTTTCAATGATGGATTTGACGAATACGTTAAACATCAGCAGAACTAAACGTATGCAAGTCTGTCCAATCTTCTACATCAATTAGCACAGACAAACAGAGGATTTAATAACTTGCATACAATGTCATGTAACAGCATTCCTTCCCGGAATACCACGGATAGTTTTCAAATCCTGCTCAGTGAGCCACAAATTCTCAACTAAGCTTCAATGCCTAATTTAGTATCTGTTTCATGGTAGAAAAATGTCATAAATAAAAGAATATTGCCTCAAGCGAATTGAAAGAGTGTGCAGAGGGTGTTATAACAAGCATTATTATACACTAGTGGCAACTTGAAACCAAGTGGGAGAAATAATTTTTCTACCACTGCCAGAAACTAATGCAGTCACTGTTTGAGTATACCCCCAGGCTCAATTGCTGGTCAAAACAGGAGAGAAATCTACTGCGTGGTCATGGATAATCAGCAGCCATTATTCCCAGTGTATTTATGAATGTTTGGTTTAACGATATTCTGGATCAACTACCTTGGTTCGTTGAAAGTATGAATGCAAAAATCCTGTTTTAATAATGGCAAAGATAACACTAATACAACTGCGGGTTTTTGGGCAGGAAAACAGAGGAATTAAACGGAAACTATTTGATTTTTCATGACAGTCCCCTTTAGGCTAAAAGAAGTATATTTCCCATGTAGTATATTTACCATCTTCACCACTTGTTCAAATCTTTCACCCTAGTCATTCATCTTTTTTCAAATGCTCGTTAATACAATTTTCTTTTTGTGCAGTCTCTTAAAGCACATCCTCAATACTACAATTATAAGTTAACATTCCTTTCTAAAGAAAATAGTTTGTCCGTTTACTAATAGACCAACCTATATCTATAATGAGATGAGCTGTGAAGGGGCAAAGTTGAACTATATTACAAGAAATAAGTCGTCTTAGTGATCCCACAAATATGAAGTCTGAAGCTCACCACAGGGTCAAATCTGACATTGAGACTGTGTACAGACCAGTTTAATCTCAGCCTCTTGCCAGGAAGATGGATGGACTGAGTAGCTAAGGAATAATGGTAGGAATGGGAAACCGTGGCTTTAGTTTTACCAATATTTTTGGAGTGAATTTCTGTTCATTCAGTACTGGATGTTGGATAAATGGCCTGATAATTTTGCAACAATGGAAGGGTTGAAAGAACTGTTGGTAATGCCGAGCTGAACGTTGTCAACATACATGATAACAAATGCTATGCTTTTAGCTGATGGCATTGTAGGGCTGCATGTCAATGAGAAATAGAAGGGACCAAGGATAAATGAGTATAATTTAAATGTTTAATTAGTTATTATAAACAGTTATACTATGGTAAACTAGTTGCAAGGCCAACTTTCTGATATTACAGGTTAGATTTAAATTATGTGTGGGTGCTGGTTAGCTCAATTAGCTGAATGCCTGGTTTGTGATGCAGAGCGATGTCAATAGAATGGGTTCAATTCCCAATTCAGGTCCCACCTTCTCAACCTTATCCTTGCCTAGGGCCCAGAGACCGTCAGGTTAAGCGCACTATAAATGTCTCTCTCTGAGCAATAACAGCCCAAGGATCCTCTATGATAATGGCAAATTTAACTTTTTAATGTGCAACATGGGAATCCACAATTCTGATCAATTCGGCAGCACATTGTTCTTTCCCACTGGGAATCATACGCATACAGACAAGATAAACAGGAACAGAAAAGGCTACTTGTTCCAGTCTATTGTATGTCCAGAAAGGATATAGTCCCTAAAAGATAATAAAACATGCAATGCCCAAACTGAGTGTCCCCAAGTCCTGGAAAAGTATTATTGGGTGAAAACAGTTATACTGACAACTATTGATGTACTTTTAAGAGGTAAAGGTAGTTAGGTCAAAATTGGTAATGAGCACTTCTACCTGAATGCAAGGTCAATGTATTTCATTGTGAAAACATGCAGAGGAAAATTTATCTTTAGATCAGGTTACAGGCATCTCTACAAATTAAAGGATATCACAGACAGGCAGCAGAGTCATGGAGCTATATAGCACAGAAACAGACCCTTCAGTCCAACTCATCTGTACTGACCAGATAGCCTAAATCAATCTGGTCCTACTTGCCAGTATTTGGCCCATGTCCCTCTAAACCCTTCCTGTTCATGTACCCATCCAGATATCTTTCAAATGTTGTAATTGTACCTACCTCCACCACCTCCTCTGACAGCTCATTCCATACATGTCCCACCCTCTGCGTGAAAAGGTTGCCCCTTAGGTCCCTTTTATATCTTCCTGCCTCAAATAAACCTACCCCCTCTAGCTTAGGACTTTCCTGTCCTGGGGAAAAGACTTTGGCTATTCACCCTATGCATGCCCTTCATGGGGTAGCAAAATGGCTCAGTGTTTAGCACTGCTGCATCACAATGCCAGGGACCCAGGTTTGATTCCACCCTCGGGCGACTGTCTGTGAGGAGTTTGCACATTCTCCTGTATCTGTGTGGGTTTCCTCTAGGTGCTCAGTTCTCTTCCACGGTCCAAAGATGTGCAGGTTGGGTGGATTGGCCATGCTAAATTGCCCCAGTGCCCAGGGATGTGCAGGTTTAGGTATGATTAGACATGGTAAATGCAGGGTTATTGGGTAGGGAGGGTTGGGTGTGGACTCAATGGGCCAAACGGCCTGCTTCCACAATGTAGGGATTCTATGATTTTAAAAACTTCTATATGGTTACCCCTCAGTCTCTGATGCTCCACGAGAAATAGACCCCACCTATTCAGGAGCAGACAACCAGGAATGCAGTCCTAAGGAAGGGTCACTGGACCCAAAACGTTAACTCTGCTTTCCCTCAATAGATGCTGCCAGACCTGCTGAATTTCTCCAGAAGATTATGTTTTTGTTTCAGATTTGCAGCGTTTTTTAAAAATGAAAATCCAGTACTTGACTCATTCATTTGACTCTCAGAAATTTTCACTGTACGTTTCGACACCCCATTCATGTTTTTGAAGAAAAGATGAAACACTGGGGCTAGCAGCTCGGCAAGGCATGGGCATAGGCATGAACCAACCACCTAGTATTTGACAGAGTTGGATATCCACACTCTTTGAGAGGGAAGTGATTAAGATGACATGGACAGCTTGGTGATAATACAGTGTGGAGCTGGAGGAACACAGCAGGACAGGCAGCACCAGAGGAACAGGAAAGTTGATGTTTCAAAATGTCGACTTTCCTGCTCCTCTGATGCTGTCTGGCCTGCTGTGTTCCTCCAGCTCCACATTGTGTTATCTCTGACTCCAGCATCTGCAGTTCTTGCTATCTCTCATGGACAGCTTGGTGCTGTGTCAATAAATCTGCTACCTGGAAACACATGGTACTGAGCTCTAATTGTCTCAGCCTCAAAATTATAGACCAGTTCTTTATGAACTTCAACAACCTCACCAGGGGATGTAAATTAGTACAATGGATATTTACTTTATGTTTCCTTGCCAGCACATTCTTCAACTTTTTAATACAGGACTCGAACAATCAACAATTCATATCAAATTCTGGTTACAGGAGCTGGGGGTTTGATTTTGGATTCTTGCATTTCATTGCTGCCTGACTCTCCATGGTACAGCTATAATTGTCCACTCCACCTCTACCATGCAATTGCATACATGGGTATGCCCAGAGAAAATGCCGCATCTGCACGAGACATATTCTCATTTGAGCAGATGTTTGACGGAATTTGATAGTGCTCTGACGTTGTCAGAGGAAGTGGGACGCAAATCTGTGTAAACAAAATGTGAAAAATCACTATTGAAGGCTTTTTTTAGTACAGAAACCAGTTATTAGAAACTCGAGGCTCTTCAACTCTCAGATCCCTCACTGCTGCAAGTCTCAGTTGATCCTCAAAACTCGTATATCAGATAAATCTATTCTCCACTCTCCCGAATGAATTTTCAAATGCAAAATTCACTGCTGTTTATTACTATATATTTAAATGAGATCAGTTGGATGGATCAGAAAGAGCTAGAGGAAATAGACAGAAGCAACCTAATTCTGAAAATCAGGTGGAACAGCTTCCACTCAAAATTCCTATCACAAAAATGTACTTCCCTGATTATGAACTGGAAAGGCAATTGAGCGAACCATATTAATATACAGGGATTTTCAGCAGAATCCTATAAATTCAGGTGCATGGCTCAAGACAAATTTAGTATTATGAGTTCAGAGCTGCTCCATAGAAGGGGAGCAAATAGTTGAAATACGTGGGGATTAGATTAGCGAAATGATGTATGTATTGGACCCCAGATTAGTACTCTTTTGTCAGTCCACTTTTGGGCTGTAAGTACAAAAAGAATTTGGACTTAGTGATGATAGAGAAATTGGCACTTTGACAATGACAGAGACTTTAAAGGACTTTGAGAAGATGCAGGCTACTGGAATGGCCAAGCAGATGACAGATGTAATTTACAGAAAAGTTTGAGGTGATTCATTTTGAGAGAACACAAGAATTGAAACACATGCAATGAATTCATGGAAGGATGTAAACAGAAAAACAATGATTAGTATAACATCAGTGGTCAATTGGTAACACTATTACTTCTGCGATTAAGACACATTTCAGAGATGCAAGGACAGAAATCTCAGCTGATACTCCAACGTAGCAGTGCTCTCTCTCTCTCAGTAAAACTGGTCACCTCTCTAAACTGGACACACACTGTTACAGTGGGGAATGGCCGAACCCCTCCGATAATTAAACTAAAACATAAGTCCTAATCTGTTATGACAGGAGAAGGGATTCCCCTCTAATAATTACCCCCGAAACACCCAGAGAAGCTCATCTTTCCCCTCGTAATCAATTAAAAGAGTGGTTAAAATAAAATAAATCCCTGATCTCCACTTTACAAGTAATGAGAAACAATTTATTTATTTGACCCGACAATGAACAAATTAATAAAATTACTAACAAACCGACAATTCCCCCTTCGATTACCAACTACCCCCTAACTGGTCTAAATTCTACTGGAATGCTGTTTAACTAAAGACAATTCCAACGAATATAAATCCAATTAATAAGTAGCAATAAATAATAACTTAATCACTCCAAGTTCGCACAGACAGTCTTCTGGAGTATTCTGTCGGCTCCAGTCTCTTCAGAAACACCTTTCTTCCATTAATTCTGTATTCTAGAATGTTTTATCTCTATAATTTCTTCAATGTGGTTTTTGAGCTAAAATACTGTGGTACCTTAGATTAATTAGGTGGGCTTTCTCCGAGAGCTGAATGGTGCTAACTCTGGCAGGAGGCGAATGGCGCTTTCTTGAAGATGGCAGTTGGTTCTCCCCGATTTTCCAAATGCCCTCATTTTATATACCCGTAATGACGTGATCAAATTCTTATTATATTATTGTTTTCAGGTTGTCAACAGCACCAGATTTAAATTCAATTGGCTTTTTATATCTAGGTGCTTCATTTAAATTAATTAGCCGAATTCAAACTTGTTGTCTTGGAAAAAGTGCTGCTTGGCTGTTCTATACAAACTACTTCCATTCGGGCACTTTCTGGGCACCTGCATTTATAAACTTCCAAGCACAGACAAAGCACAAGCTCTTAAAGGGACCATGGCACTCTTCCCCACGATCATTTTTATCGAGAAAAACTAATTTCCTGTCTTCCAATTCATCAATACTCTTACCCAATTTCATAACAATATGATCCTATTTTGCAAAAGTGAGCTATCCCTAGGATCCTGGCCAATATTCACCATCTTTACAAAAATAGATTGTCTGGCCATTACTGTATTGCTGTTCATGAGAATTTGCTGTGTGCAATTTTGCTGCCATTTTCCTGCATTACATCAGTGATTACATTTCAAAAAAGTGTTTTGGGATCTCCTAACATTGTGAAAGGCACTGTACAATGGCAAAGTCTTCCTTTTTTAAACATAATTCTCTGAAATGTTAAGTGCACGTAAATAAAGCCATAAAAAGTGTAGTGGAACTTTATGTTTTATAGATAGGCGCAGAGATCACAAGACTGAAGAAGTAATGATTAATTTATATGAAACATTGGTTAGGTCAGAGTGCTGTGTGCAGTTTTGGCTGCCCCATTATAGGAAAGGCTTTGAAGTGACAGGTCACACTGTAGATTCAGCAGGATTACACAAGGAATGGAAAACTAGTTAAGAGGAGGGATTTGAGATGCCAAAACAATTTCCACCAGGACATTAAAGGCAAGAGGAAATTTAATGGAAGATTTAAAATTATTATGAATAGGGAAAATGGTCAAAACTGCTAGTCGTGTTGGGAAGTTAATAGTAAGAGGGTTTAACTTCAAACTTACCACGAAGAAAGTGAGAAGAGAAGGAATCTCTTCACATGGAAGATTGCTGGAGCACAAAATGCTTAATTACAGGATTAAAACAGAGGTCATTAAATATTTTGAGAAAAAAAAGATAAATATTGTCAAATTTTGTCCAATGGCACAAGATGTCCTGTTTGTTATTTCTCAGAATAAAAAGCATTTGGTAAAGTGCCATGTGAAATGTTCATGTCTAAGGTAAAGGATCATGGAGTGCCCCAATATGAATATCTTAATGAAGGAACTGATGGTAATATATCTCACTTTGCTGATGATCTTGAGGACACAATGAGGCTGCAAAGAGATACAGAGCTCGATTTTCAATATGGCAATGGGAACTTGATGCTTGGATCATTTCTAAATTCTAACCCCATGATTTTTTTTGTTTATTTTTCATTCAGGGAATGTGGGTATCGCTGGCTAGGCCAGTATTTGTTGCCCTTAAGATGGCAGGAGGATGCTGCTTTCTTGAACCACTGCTGTCCATTTGTTGTAGGTAAGACCACAATGCCATTAGGGGGGTTGTTTCAGGATTAAGACCAAGCAACAATGAAGGAATGATGGCATAAGTCCAAGTCAGGATAGCATGTAGCTTGGTGTGGAAGCTGCAGATGGGGGTGTTCCCATGTATCTGCTGCCCTTGTCCTTTCAAATGTAGTGGCTGAGAGTTTGGAAGGTTCTGTGTGAGGAACCTTGGTGAATTTCTGCAGTTCATCATATAGATAGTACACATTGCTGCCGCTGAACAGCAAAAGTGGATGGAGTGAATATTTGTAGATGTGGTGCCAACCAAGTGTCTGTCCTGAGTGCTGTCAAACTTATTGAGTATTGTTGGAGCTGCACTCATCCAGGAAAGTGGGGTGTATTCCATCACACTTCTGACTTGTGCCACGTAGATAGTGGATAGGATTTGGGGAATCGAAGGTTCAGAAGGAGAGTCACTTGGTGTGCTATTCCAAGCAACTGCATCCTAAATATTTGTATGGCTAGTCCAGTTCAGTTTCTGGTCAATGGTAATTCCAAGGATATTGCTAATGATGAATTCAGTGATGGCAATGCCACTGAATGTCAAGAAGGCAATGGTTGGATTCTCTATTGTTAGAAATGGACATTGTCTGGCATTTAGGTGGTGTGAATGTTACTTGGCAATTGTTAGCTCAAATCTGGATAATGTTCATGTTGTGCTGCATTTGGATACGGGCTGCTTCAGTATCTTCAGAGTCGTGAATGATGCTGAACATTGCGCAGTTATGAGTGAATATCCCCACTTCTGACCTTATGTTGGAGGGTAGGTTACTGTTGAAACAGCTGAAGATGGTTGGACCAAGTACATTACCCTAAGGAACTCTCGCAGAGATGTCCTGGAGCTCAGTTGTCTGACTTTCAACAACCACAAACACCTTCTCTTGTGTCACATATGCCTTCAGCCTTGATGTCACATTCTGTCAAGAGTGGCCTTAATCTCAAGGGCAGTCATTTTCCTCTGGCCTTTGGAATTCAGCTATTTTGCCCATGTATGAACTGATGCTGATGCTGAAATAAAGTCAGGAGTTGAGTGGACCTGGCAGAGCCCAAACTACGCATCAGCAAGCAGCTTATTGCTAAATAAAGGCTGTGCTGCTGACACCTTCCATCACTTTACTGATGATTCAGAGTAGATTGATAGGGCAGAAATTAGCTACGTTGGATTTGTTCTGCTTTTTGTGTTCAGGACATACCTGGGTAACTTTCTGACTGTGTTACACTTTTGCATTGATATATTCGGCTTCTCCATCACTGGGGACAGGGATATTTGTGGATCCTTCTCCTCTAGTGAGTTGCTTAAGTGGTCCAGCACCATTCACGACCAGATGTGGCAGGTTTGTAGAACTTAAATCTGATCCATTGTTTGTGGAATCATTTAGCCCTGTCCATCACTTGTCATTTATACTATTTGGCACTCAAGTTATCCATTTTGTAGCTTCACCATGTTGACACCTTATCTTTTAAGGTATGCCTGGTACTGCTCCTGGCCTGTCCTCCCGCACTCTTCATTGAACCAGGGTTAATCCCCTGGTTTGACAGTAGTGATAGAGTACGGGATATGTCAACCCATAAGCTTGTAGATTGTGGTCAGCACAATTCAGTTTCTGATGGCACACAACGCCTAGTGAATGCCCAGTCTTAAGTTGCTACATCTGTTTGAAGTCTATTCCATTCAGAATGGTGCCACATATCACAATGCGATTGTGAAGATGGGACTTCATCTCCACAAGGATTGCATGGCGGTCACTCTTACTGATACATGGAAAGATGCATCTGTGGTAGTCAGATGGTGAGGATGAGGTCAAGCACATTTTTCCCTCTTGTTGGTTCTCTCACCATCTGCTGCAGACTCAGTCTTCAAATCTTGCATGCCATTGACAAGCTGGGCACCCATTTACTGGTGCCTAGTTTTGGCAGAAGCTGCCTGCAGAGCAAAAGCATCCAAAGGAGATGAGCTGCCTTGATGGAGTCTGCTGCTGCCTTGCAGGAGAAAGGAGGTAGCACACAGGGCCAGTGGCCTCACCATGCATAAAAGTGGCCAAATGGTGTTGCCACTGATCTGGAACAATAGTACCTTGGCAAAAACTTATTATAAAAATATAATATTATATTATGTTTATTATAAAAATTTTGCTTAATTGTTCCCCTGGTTGAACTTGATAACTTTGCACTAATGTAGCACCAGTCTCCTTGCATTCAGCAATTTTCTGTTTAATAAACTTTTCAAAAAGCTTAACAAATTAACTGGAGTTAATTGGAGGTGTGCATATTCCTGATATCAACCACCAACCCCATTCCTCCAACTCACGCCCACACATTGAAAATTCCAGCACGATCAGGGAGGTGCTGAGACGTTGACAAGTCATTAAGAGTGCTATTTTCGAAAAGTACCCACACCTGACCTCACCAGCACAGGCAACAACAAAGCCGGGCCACCAACAGGTTAAGTGAATGGGCAAAGAGATAGCAGATGGAATAGGATATGGGGAAGAATGAAGTTATTCATCTTGGTGCCGAAATTGAAAGGCAGAATAACTTTTTAAAAAATATGAAGCTTTTTCATGACAATGCTCACAGAAATTTGTGTTTAGCTGTACAAGGAACACCATATTACTATGTAGGTACAGCAAGCAATTAGGAAGGTAAGTTGACCTTTATTTCTCATGGTTGAAGCACAAAATAAAAAGAAACTTGCATTTATTGTATGGGGCTTCGGACCACACTGTGCACAGTGTATAATTATGGTTTCCATATTTAAACAAAGATAGAACTGCATTAGAGCAGTGCTGTGAAGATGCAGCAGATTGCGTTGCTGGGTTGAAACAACTATCCTATCATGAGACGATAAGTAAACTGGGCCTATACTCTCTGGATCTTAAAAGAACATGAGTTCATCTCATCCTTTTTTTGTTAAAATGAAGAGTGACTAAGGTGTGTAGCTTTCATTTGACTAATAACAGAATACTTGTACAGTTACTGTGGTAGGACTGACAAGCATTTTTCATCCTAGGAGACAGAGATTGGTCAGGGTGAATTTGAATCAAATAGCTTGAACTTACAATTAGCTTCGCAAGTTGTCAAAAACTTGTAAAATCAATTTAGTTTATTAATAACTGAAGCCAACTCTGCTCCTAACAGTAAAGAATCATAATGTGTTATCCATAGTTCTTATTCTTTTAAAGGAATATTCCATGGAAGTTGACAAAAATCTTTTATCTGAAGGACAAACATTAGTATATATGTTTAAACAGAATTTCTCACAGCCTTACACATTCCTTTAGGCTTTCAGTGTACAATAAAATTTTGTTCAGAGAGAAGCCTGACATTTTGTGGATATAGTGAGAATGTTTCCTTTACCTGTCAATCTCAGTGTCAGGCAAAGTATGGGTTCTATTATACGAGACTAGCAAGGATTCATATCCTGTGGAGGTCAGGGGTTAGAACAATGCAATTATTTCTTGTTGACAGATTGAACATGAGATCAATAAGACGGTATTTTCAAATAAATACTTTGAGAAATATTAATGGGACCCTTGTACATTTAATATCCATAAGCTTGTTTTACAATTCGGGGTGCAGATACACTTTGGGTCCAAACTGATCAGTCTAACCTGAATAACGAATGCTCTGACTGGGATGTTGATGATCTTGTAGCCAACTGATAGGGCAGAGGGTCCCCAGAATGCAGGAGCTGCCTGCAAAATGCAAGTGGCAAAGGCAGACAGCACCGACAAGGGAACCTGCTGCTCCGTTGTGAGAGAGAGAAGTAGCACCATATTGAAGGGCCAACTGCTTCAGTGCACACAAAGGTGACCAGAACAGTCAAATGTAAGATAATGTGCTCAATCTGGTGCAAGATACCTCAGGGCAAAACTTTTCAGCAAAGTAACCTTTCCACAGATCAATGAAGGTGGCAGCGTGGTAGATTAGGTAGTAAAAAAGGCTTATGGCATCCTTGTCTTCATTGACAGGGCACTGAGTATAAGGATAGACAAGTTATGCTGCAGCTTCATAGAACTTTAGTTAGGCCACACTTGGGATATAACATACAGTTCTGGTTACCACACCACCAGAAGGATATGGATAATTTGGAGAGGGTACAGAAAAAGTTTACGAGGATGTTGCCTGGTATGGGGGATTTTAGCAGTGAAGAAAGGTTGGCTAGACTGGGTTTGTTTTCCCTGGAATGCAGGAGGTTCAGGGGCAACCTAATAGAAGTTTATGATTATGAATAGCATGGATACAATGGAAACTATGAGGCATTTTTCCGGGGTGGAGGGGTCAGTTACTAGGGGACACAGGATCAAGACGCAAGGGGGCAAGTTTAAAAGAGATGTGCGAGGTAAGTTTTTCCGTACAAAGGGTGGTGAGTGCCTGGAACATGCTGCCAGAACAGGTGGTGGAAGCAGACACAACAGCAGCATTCAAGAAGCACCTGGACAAATAACTGAATAGGAAGGGAATAGAAGGATATGGATCTTGTAAGCGAAGGCAGTTTTAGTATGGAAGGACAAAATGTGGCAGCACAGGCTTGGAGGGCCGAAGGTCCTGTTCCTGTGCAGTATTCTTTGTTCTTTAACTTCTATCTGCTTTGAACCCAACAGTTGTACATTAACATGCATCAGACTATATGGGATAAAGGATTTACAAATTGAAAATCGCCTTCTTGTCCTCCACACCCCATTAACATGCTCTTCAAGAAGCTTAGCAGGCTGTTAATTTGAGGTGAGCAGCTTTGTGACTCCCTTCAGCCTAGCTCCACTGAAAATTCTAGCATGTTCCCGGGGTGTGGTGACAGTAACATGCCATCTAGGATCATCACTTTGAAAGCATGCTTAAATCTATTCGGTCATCCACAGGAAATTGAAAATCCAAGCTGACGTATCAGAGTTTTAGCATTTCCACTGCATTACAAAACAAATCAGAACCACAAACTAATATCTACATTTTTTCATTTTTGAGCATTTGAGCTCTCTGTGTGCATTATTTGAAAGGACAGACAATTGCTGCTTTGGGATGCAGTAATATCATATACGCTCCAGGTCCTGGATGTTATATCAGTTATGGTTTTATACTAACCAGTTCTACTTACCAACATGTCCTTGTTGAATGTTACAATCTGCTAATATTGTGACAGAAAATGTACACTCCTACAATGTCTGGCAAGGTATGTATCGACTCATGAGCACATTGATCCAAACTTTCTGATAAGGATTACAAACACTATGTCCATTTCTGATCAGAAAAAAAGACACTTAATAGTGGGGGTAGGGTAGCAGTTGGGTGAGGGGTTATGTGGCAGGGGATGGGGGAGCTGGAGATTAGATTGGCAGGTGGGTGAGAGGCAGGGGTGGCAAGTGGGAGGAGGATGTAGGGTGCCAGGCCAGAGGTACAGCAGGTGTGGTTTGCATGTCAAGAAGGTGAATTAAACCTCTGATTAAGTCAATTAGTTGAATTAGGCAGGGGTGGTGGTAGAAGGGGCTCATATGGGTCCAGTAGAGTTGGGTTGGAGAGATGGTTGTTCCGAATCCAGGTAACTGGCCCAAATTTAAGCTTACTAGGCAATTACTGTGGACTCCGCTGCATCAGGCTTTCTACAAGGTCCCTACAAGCAACTCCAAATCGACGCTACTACAACATCGATCTCTATTGGAATTTCTGGAAAGGCATTGCCATTCGGTACATGGGAGGATAAATTTCTCAGTCTGTCCGCGATCAGAAAAATAAAACTGATGCTATCTGCATGCGTGCTTTCTATTTTCAGTGCCATTAAAGCAATGGAGAAAACCATGCTTTTGGTCGCAAATGGGCCTTTTGTAAAGGAGTGCGATTCATGCTGTTGGTTTTCAGTGGACACCAAGTCTCCCATTTTTGTGGTCCTGCTGTTCTAAACAGTACATAAGGCTTAAACATGGATGAGACTGTAGTTTATTCAAAAATTTCTCTTGTAAAAGAGCTGCACTTCTTTCGAGTATATACAAAGAATGCTACACATTTTTTAAACCCAGCTACTTTTCAACGTAACCACAACAGAAGGGTTCTCTCAGTTATCTTTCATATTATCAGCTTTCTAAAATCAGAATGTGTTTGCATTTACTCAGCTGTTCCCATAGTTTCACATTTCATGAGCTGTTGTTACAGTTTGTAGTTTCCCATGTGACTGGATTAAAAGCTACATAATGAGCTATTTAATAGCTCAAAGTTGCTTTGTATACCCACTGGTACATATGTTGAGATTGCTTAACTTTTATTATTGCGAAGCAGCAAAATCTGAAAACGTTTCTATTTTCAATGCTGCAGTACGTCGATGGATTCTTTGCAATTTCCTGAGACAACTCAGCATAGCTTGGGTGACGAGGTCAAATACCTAAGTAACAAATTGTCCAACACCTTCTCGTTCTTAGTGTCCATAAGAATAATCATTATTATATCATTCTCGGTCTCTCATAGCTCAGGTTAGTCACAGGTAAATATTCCACAACGGCACAAGCACCTGATGCTGGCTCATTCACTGTTAAACAATCAAATTTTAAGTTAATAATCAACTGCAAACAGCACAGTGATCAGTCTTTGTTATTCCTGATTTTAATAAAAGTTACCACTTCTACCAGTGGATGAAATACTTTGTTAACTTCTTGCCTTTCCCCAGCCATAGGATCTCAAGAACTACTACAACACACAATGCAGTTCTGTGAAGGATGTAATTAGAACATCTCACCTGTTCAGGTGTCATACTTTGCAACTGACGCTCCCGGGAAACCTCATCCTCTTCTTCCTCGTTGACTGATAATGATGGCAATCCTGCCAAGACTTGTGGATTCCGCTCCAGGCATAGTGTGGTCAGGTGATCGATGTACAGTTTTAATTTGATGCGGTGGTTGAATGCCTCCAACAGTGACTGGATCATCTAACATAAAGTAGAATTGAATTACAACAGAGAACTAACGGAGAAATACAGTTTCTCATCAAATCTCTCAAACATACGACAAATATTTTTTACCACTCACTCCTACAGAAGTGTTTATGCTGCAATTATTGGTTATTGAAGGACAGGGTACAGTTGATTTCATGAATTAACTGGAACATTAAAATATGTAACTACAAATGTTAGGACACAGATTTCAATTTTATCTAATGTGAAATATTGCAAAATTATGTTGCCAGCAGCTGTGGCGCATTTAAAAATTTATTATTTCTACGTAATCTGCTGTGAAACTTAAACATGATGGCAACAATTAATCAACTGACACAGCTTTTGTAAACTTAATTATGTCCAATTATAAAAAGCACCGTTTTCCTGATAAGATACTGATATTTGACATCTGAATTGATAAACAAAATACAAGACATTTTCACTAGAATTTAGAACCACCTTACGTCAACAAGATTAATCTTCAAATGCAATTTACACAAGCAGCTACTGTAACACCATATTTTACACAATAAAGAATAGTTCTTTGAAGTGAAGTACAAGGGAGGCTCAGTAATTGTTCACTACAGTTTTCTTATAAAGGCACACAGATTATGCTTTACACGATTTCATGGATTTAACTTAAGAACGAAAACATCATATCACAGTATTCTTCGATATTTCTTTTTAAACACAGAAAATATAAAGTTTGTCAGGGTGTGTAGTATGCTTTACAATTAGTTGGAGTATAAAAAAAGGCATACATACCATGTTGGGATGTCTCTCAATATTGCAATATCATGCTTTTTATACTGATTGCCATATAGATATTATCCAAGTACACTTAGTTTGGAAACACTGCATGTTAAGTATCCTTGAAAGGGCAGGCATTTGGGCTACGGTATTTTATGTTAAACATCTGATGTAAAGAGATCACAAACAAACCATCTTGACAGTGTTTCAAATTTGACAAGTCTAGTTGTACATAGTTAATAGTCCTAATGTGATTCTCAAACACAAGTTCCACAATTAAAAATCCACGGGTGGTTTGTACAGGATTTCTAAACATTCTCGCAACAAAGCCCAAAGACTCAATATTCCTATTTTCAACATTTACAATCCTCTAGCCCTTCTTGAGCTGGACAGTTTATTAAGGTCTTTAACTATAGTCCAAGTAATGCAGATTTTATGTATTTTTGTGCTGTCTATTTACAATGGAGGTAGAGGCACTTACACAATAATATTGTTAGTTTTCAGATCATAAAAGGGCTGTACCCATATACTTGTTGTTGAAGGTGGAATCACAGTCCCATATTTTGATTGTCAACGACTTTATCAGCTAGACCAAAAGTAGCTGGTAACCGGATGCAGCATTTGCTCTATGCTTTAAGAAAAGCCAGGTTAATAATACTGCATAATTACAACCAATCATTTGGTCCAGCTGAATGCAAATTACATCTGTCGGTTTTCTAATTCATGTCCCTCCCACCCACCCCAGAAAAAATGTATTGGAAATAGTTGGTAATTAAAGATAAATGATCTTCTACACTGCCATTAAGGAAAAAGGAAGTTACAAGTCCTGCACAACTGGGACAAATAAATAGAGGGAATGAAGGCAAAATTAGCAGTAGTGACTAAGAGCTTGGTTTAAGAGGGTTTTTTTTTATGGGGGGCTTAAATTAGGACAGAGTGAAGCAGTAGTGACAGAGAAAGACTGTTTATTGAGGAAATCAAAAGCACAGACAGTATGGCCACAATCAGGTGAATTATAGAATCCCTATAGTGCAGAAAGACATCATTCAGTCCATCAAATCTGTATCTCCAAACAGCATCACACCCAGACAAAGCCACATCCCACCCCATCCTCGTAATCTCACATTTACCATGACTAACCCACTTAGCCTGCACATCCCTGGACACCAGAAGGCAATTTAGCATGGCCAATCCACCTCATCTACACATCTAGTTAACGGTGAAGTCAACACAAGTCAAGTTCCATAATTAAGAATCCAGGTCATACACAAAACAGAGAGGAAACTGGAGCACCCAGCTGAAACCTATACAAACCCAGCGAGAACATGCAAACTCCACACAGTCATCCAAGGCTGGAACTGAACCCAGGTCCCTAGCCACTGATCCACTGTGCTGCCCAAGGAAAGGAGGAATGCACAATACGACATAGTGATAGGAATGTAGAGTTCTGAGATAGTTCTAGAGCTGGGGCTGGTTAAAGACAGAGGTGTGGATGAGCATATGAAGGGAGTTGAGCAGAAAGAAGAGCACTTTAAATTGAAAGTGCTGTGGATCAGGAGTCAATATCTGTGATAATTGGGTGGAATTAAGTACAAAATGGAATTGTGCAAAATTTTGACTGAACTTTATAGCATTGAGGATGAGAACGTGAAACTGTTGTATCTTGAGGTAACGAACTAATGAGCGATTGTATGTTATTTTCTCTGGCATAACTGCAAATAACCAAACCAAAAGCAATGCCAGAAATTGTGCTGATTTTAAAATTATTTAAATGTCTTTGTTGCACATCATTTGAAAAGTGATAATTTCCCTACATTTCAACACTGGCCACAACTCAAAAGGATAAAGTGCTGCATAAATGCAAGTTATTTTCTTAATATATGACCAGAAACCCATCTGGACTCGCCATTTAAATGTAGTGGTTACAAGAGCAGGTAAGAGGCTAGGAATACTATGGTGAGTAACCATCTCCTGACTCACAAAAACCTGTCCACAAGTCAAGAGAATGATGGAAAATACCCCACTTGCCTGGATGAGTGCAGCTTCAACACTCAAGAAGCTTTACACCAACTTGGACAAAGCAGCCCACTCGATTGCCTCCACATCCACAAGCATCCACTCTCTCCACCACCTCAGTAGCTTAGTACTCAGGAGTAAACTTGCTAAAGATCATTAGGCAGCTCCTTCCAAACTCACAACCACTTCCAACTAGAAGAATAAGGGCTGCAAATGCATGGAAACAGCACCAGCACCAAGTTCCCTGCCAAGCCACACACCACCCTGACTTGGAAATATGTCGCTGTTGCTCGGTCAAGATCCTGGAATTTCCTCTGTAAGGGCATTGTGGGTCTATCTACAATGCACAGACTGCAGCAGTTCAAGAAGGCAGCTTGCCTTCTCAAGGGCAACTTGGGATTGGCAAATAAATGCTGCCCAGCCAGCAATACCCACATCACGGCAGCTTGGTGGCTCAGTGGTGAGCACTGCTGCCTCACGGCACCAGGGACCTGGGTTCGATTCCATCCTCGGGTGACTGTCTGTGTGGAGTTTTCACATTCTGCATGGGATTCCTCCGGTGGCTCTGGTTTCCTCCCAAAGTCCAAAGATGTGCAAGTTTGGTGAATTGACCATGCTAAATTGCCCATAGTGTTCAGGGATGTGTAGATTAGGTGTGTTACAGGGGGATGGGTCTGGGTGGGATGCTCTGAGGTTTGGTGCAGACTTGTTGGGCCAAAGGGCCTGTTTCCACACTGTAGGGATTCTATGTTCTATTCGAGAGAATTAAAAAAATCTACAGCCTCTTACAGATATACCTGCATAAAAGGAGGAAACTGATCTGAATAGTGAAACCTATGGAAACGTTCGGTTCATTAAACAAAAAAAAAGTTTGATTTTAAAATTGTTTTAGGAAATACTTTTTTTAAAAAGTATGCAAACAAAATTATTATCAATACAATCTGAAACTGTAATCATGAAACATGAAACATTCTACAAAACTTGCCATTCTTCACTGCTCATTTCATCCAGCCAGACAGCTGTAGTTGTTTTGTATAATTCGCAGCTGATACGGTATGAAAAATATTATTAATTATTCAAATTCAAGTTACTGAACTTAAATTTTTAAATACACTGTAAACTTAATACTCTATTCTCTAACATTGGATGGGGAGAAGTAACAGATAAATGACATGCAGTTGCAATTTATTTCTGCTAGTGGCTGGAGTACAGAAATTAATAGGCAAGTGCTGTAAATTGCAATGAGAAATGTTGCCAGTTCATTGACACGGTTAGTACCTCTGTCATTATAATGCTGACGGTAGTTGGCCTGGTTTGTCGTGTCAAAGACCACTGCCATGATCTGAGTGCTTCCCTGCCTGATGGCTCATGTTTCATATACCATAAAGACTGGGCTCTTTTTGATACTGATGTCTTGAAGTTTATTAATAACGGAAATTATTTACACTGTTATGATATCTCAGACTTGCACATATTCTGGTTTCTGTGTTTACTATTACTTATACATTACATATACATAACTGACTGACTCAACAAACCACTTGACTCAGTTGCACTTAGCCAGTGATTGAAAGCAAGGATTTTTATACTGGATTGTCACACATCATGACATGTAACTGCCTTAAGATAGTCACCCATCAGATCTGGCTTTGATGCAATAATCTATGGATAGCTTGTACATGAATAACTTCAAAAAAATTTTGCATACTTTCTGTACTATGAAGGACTTTTATTTAGAAAGGGTGATTTAAGATCGCACTTTGCATCAACCCAGGTTCCTTCTTGTTCATCTTAACTAGAATCAAACATTTCACAGTAGGAATGAAATTCACTGTTAAATATATTTCATTCCCTTGCATGCTTTGGTATTTTAGAATATAAATTCCAATCGTTCAAGGATACCACAGCAAATCTTCTGAGTAAGAGAACAGAGACACAACCATCATTTTTTCTCTTAATGCCTTTGGTTGCAATTTTGCCTCCGAGGTCAGCTAACATTGTATATTAATTCTTCTCTGCCCCACTATCCCTGTCAGAGCCTCCCTGCTTCTTGGAAAAAAATCCTTCAATTTCTCTGCCCTTACAAACAATGAACAACTTGCCAAAATCACTGAGCATGTTGTCATGTTCAAATTGGTGACAGATCTACTTGAAGCTCTGCAAGCAGGTTTCTGCTTCAGCTACATCACTAAAACTGCACTTACTGTGACCAAAGGAGGAAGTAATTCTCCTTTAGTATAAATTGCAACGATCATTTAAACATTCTGGCATTCTTGCATTTGTGTTGATGAATACAAGATGAAAAGTTTGGCAAAATGTCTCACTTTGCAGCTATATAAAAGCAAATCTTTCATTGCATCCCAAATCTTCATTCCTTCAATGAGTACATTCAATGCCCTAGACCTCATGGGCTGCTTTCCTTTCTGCCTCTCCATTTCCTTTAAAATCCAGCTGTTTGATGAAGCTATTGATGAAGCTTGCTAACAACTCTGCTGTTGACTCAACAAATCATTGGTTTGCACACTCTTCTGTGAAGTGCCATGGGCCATTTCTATGCATTATAGGTACTATATAAACACACATTGTTTTCCAACTTCTTTCACTCAGCATCATGTTTTCACCACACTTGTTTATGTTTCTTCTCTTTTTCAGAGCATCACACAGTTCATTGCTCCTTATGCTTGTGTTGACGCTGTTGCATGTGCTGTCTTTTATTCCTCCTCTGCATGAACTAATTCCAATATTCTGTCCCTATGTTTCAGAGCTGTGGCCTCATTTTTGCTGGTGCTTGCTTCTGGTAATTTACTTTACTTTGAATAGCCTATTTTACGTCTACAGTTGAAACATAACCCACACAGATGCAAATAATTACAAGTTGGGCACATTTCCAATACACTCTGTACATGTCCAATTCAAAATGCAACGTCCTTGGCAGACTAGTCTCTCTTATGATCCAAAACTTATAGCTTAATGCATAGATTCAGTGGCCTCATATGTCACAGGATTTAACCATTCGTCTAATGAGTAAAAGTACATCAACATTCCATGTAGGTTGCCGATACCTCACTCACTCCTGTCCTCTTTAATAAATGGGGAAAGACAAAACAAGAGTCTTAAGTTGAGCCCCTTGATCTTTACACATAAATCAAGCCACACAGATCTACTTCATATTGTGACATCAAAATGCAATTGTACTGAGTAAACCTAGAGACCAAGGTTCACCATTCAGATAAGTTTCTCATTCCTTTGATGTAAGTGCCATGCTCTTTGAGAGAAGTACTTTCTCCAGATTAAAGCAGGCTTTACCTGTCACAGGTGTTAATTTTGAGAACAATAACTATCTTTCCCTTTAAGGTTGTCACTGTGAGTCTGTGAAGATAATGGCTGTCTCGACAATCAGTGGCAAAATTGCATTTGTCGTCTAAAGTTTTAGTCAAGCAAGTTCAACCTGGTAGTATTGAAAAATACAAGATGTAATCTTCCTGTCTGTATTCGGTTATCATTTTTGGCCCACTGTTGATCATTATGTACATCGAGGACATTGTGTCAAGATATTGGAGATTCTTACAGCAATAGCATATCCTATACATAATTCCATTAAAAATCCCCATGTATTCAGCTACATTTTTAGATGACAGAGATATTTTATAAATTGATACAGAAATGACCCCACATCCATCACACTTTTCTCATCCAAAGACAGATCAATTGCAAAAGGTTAAAAATACTATATTTGTGTGCACCTGACAAAATACAGGTTCTATTCATTAAACTCCACCAGTAGTTTTGTGACAACCCATTATCAAAGGCTTGACTTGTATTTTAAGTTAAGAATCTTTTTCAAAATATAGAAATTGTAGAACAGCTGAATTTAATTAGAGGTCAAGAATACAAAGGTTCTTCAAACATGTGATTAATTCTGATAAAGAGAGTCACTGTAAATAGCAGACAGTGTGGATACACTAAATAAATCCTCTCAAGTACTGGCATGTCATACAGTCTTAAACAAACTTATTAACTTTTCTTTTTACATTTCTAGTACATTCTATGAATTATAACTGAATAGTATATTCCACTAACTTATTTTTAAAGCTGTTATAATTTCTTACAAGTAGCTGATGGTACTGCCTGAAGTTAAATCTGCTTGGCAACTCAAGCCCTCCAGCATCTTGTAAATTCAGGTTATTGATTCAGTTTTTGAGAGTATTACAGAGCCAAAGATTGTCCAATGTTTTCATCTCATTAAGAGATATTCCAACACCATCATCACAAGCTAGATTGTTATGTAATCATGCTCCAGGAAGGGAAGGATACTTTGACCAGTAGAAGCATTGTGCTCAGCAGTTTTTAAATGACATGTCAGAAAGTGACTGTAAAGTGTGAAAACTTATTTGTGGCACTGCTCACAAGACAAAGGATCTGACAATGTAAGAAATGGTTTATGTCTCGTAACTTTACCTTTACTGTGCACTCATGATGAAGTATGTGCATATTATCACACATTTACTTCACAATCTGTCACAATAATCTCTTTAACCCTGTGCACTCAATATTTTCAACAGTATTTCAAATTTTAGTCTCATTTTTGAGGAAATGAGAGACTGATTACAGCAACTGGTTAAACTCAACATTAGCAGGTCGGTTCAAATCGTTCTTAAGTCTAGAATATATCAAGAGTCTGAAAGATCCAAAACAATAAACTGCCTTTTCAATATACACAGCAAAGCAAAATTATTTGATTCTAATTTGATTAACTGCTCTCTAAAGTAGGCTCAAAAGAATTGTTTTTGGGTTAAGGTTCACTATACACATTTAATCCGTGGGTTTATCAGCTTTTATTCAGGTACGCATACTTAAAGGAGTAGTATTTGTAACTATATATCACTTTTATCCAAACCTGTCACTTTCACATGGGGGTAACACTTGATGTTCAGAACTTTTTCATGAGATTAGGAAGGCAGCTGAAAGATCAACCTAACCTGGGATCAACTACTTTTCCACAGTTCAAAGGCAATGGCCTCAGCAATGGCTAAACCATAGCCTTTGCTTTGAAGACATGCCCTCGGGTTCATTAAAATTATTTTGGTGAGTTTTTCAATGTAATTGACTTCAAAAGTATTGCACTAGTCATGAGAAGTTTGCTTTATGCTAATTTTAGCCCTCGCACACGTACAAACATTAAACAACACACCTTTGGGACATTAGAATTTGTGTTGTTCCCATTAAATAACTTTTCTGTAAAATAAAATATTCATAACCCCAACTGAAATCTCCACAATAATAACATTTTCAAACAAACATAAAAGGGCTAATTTTCCTGATTTTAAATAAAAGTGGGCAGATATTGATAACATCAAATCTCCATTCCTTTTAAATTGTACTGGGATTTCCGGTCTTTCTCCTCAGGGATGAGGCAGCGCCTGTGCCCGCATTATTACGTTTTTTTGGGGGGGGCGGAGGAGTTTTCAGCTTTCTGTCTCAATTTGCTGCATTGCACCTAAAGGCACAACAAAAAACTGATGATAAACTTTGTGCTGGGGTCTTTTTCAGTTTGGAACATATGAGGATGTTTTCCAGCAAGGAGTCGCCAGATAGGATCAAAGTTTTTTTTAAAACAATGACCAACCAGAATTTTCCGAGCTTGGGACTTTCTGCCAGCTGTTCCCCAGGATAAGCAGTTGGGATCTTTCAGGTCAATCTACTGAATGATCTAACAGTTTCATTCTAAAACAAATTCATGCAAGTAGGCTGGTCTGCGACTCAGCTATATTAATGACACAGTCCTTCAAATTCTGCTTGCCAGACCGCACTAGGGCAGAGGCATCAGAAAACTCATGTCCAAAACCCCTTGCACATAACTGAAGGTAATTTCTCCCATATCTAATGTTTTCTTTCAATGGATGATTACTATTTCCTTACTTCTAAGTATAAGACTCACTCGGCAAATACAATACTTCGAAAATTTAAAAAGGTCTGTGGTTAATAATCCTGAGTAAACTAACACTTCATCAAGAGTAGCATTCAATATTTTGAAAGTTAATTCATTAGCTCTTCTCTGAGATGACTGCATTATTCATTTGATATTTCAAATAATTACATTTGTTAAAACATCTGCTGAAGATCCTGACCTTAAAAAATGAAAATATGAAAATTAAGACAAGCAAAGGAAATTAACAGTATCAAAGGTGTAGTCCCTTAAAAGGTTAACGATAATTATAGGCTATACAATATAAGTAATTGTGACATGGATTTCTCTGGTGGAAGACAAAGCTCTGTAATAGAAATCTTAGATCTTTATCTCAGTGCAAAGTCTGTCATCACAAAGCCAAGCTTCTATCCAGACTAGTCAGTAAATACCAAACTGATTAAAAAGTCATAGAGAAACTGATCCCCTTCCTGTCACCTAGCCTTAACAGATTTTACAAAAGGTTGAAGTAGAATGGTTGTTGTAAACAAAATGAAAAAAGGCCCAAAACAAATTTTCCCTTAGGTATAAACTCAAATTTACAACCACTCTGTTGTAGCCATTATCATTTTTCCCCCCCAAGTTATTTGTTTACATCTTGAATACCACAATCCTTCAAATACGCATCTTTATTTAAAGGCTTAAAAGGATTAAACATTGCAGACAACTTACTGCACTTAACATCAAAGTATCTGATTTCCAGATCTGCACACAAATGAGAAAACTTGGTGTCTGGCCATAATTATAAATGAAGCTTTTTAATAAAAATATAATTTGTAAATTGTTAGCAAAACAAAATATGCCGTAAAGAAACGGTACAATAGTTGTACCACCTCAAGTAACTAATACAAAAAAAACTATTTGTTTTGATCGTTTTTTGACCTGGTTAAAATTTGTCAAATGTATTTTTGTTTTGTTCCTGCTCCAAAATGTGTCAACCCAGGCTGCCAGCTTGACTGAGGGTTGGCCTAAATCTCTGAAATCTTTTTATAATCTACATACCTGTTTCAATCCTTGAATGTTTCAAAAAAAAAGAAGTGGTCTCAATGTGCTGATGTTAAGTCCTTTAGACACTGTGGGCTGGATTTTCTGAGAAGTGGCAATGATTGCTGCTCAGTTCCATTTTTATGTTAAGAAAGAGCTCTTCATTTCTGTTAGGAGATTCCAATCAGGGCTCCTTCAGAAATGCAGAACTGTACTTAAAATATGGCAAGTCCCTCATCGTGCAGGATAGACAGGGGTAGGCAAACATCTGGATAACAACGATACTTACATCAGGCTCCTCCTTAGTGACTACAGTTCTGCCTTCAACACCATAATTCCAAACAAACTCATCTCTAAACTCCAAGACTTAGGTCTCAGCTCCCGACTCTGTAACTGGATTCTCAACTTCCTGACCCACAGATAGCAATCAGTAAGAATAGGCGACAATACCTCCTGCACCATAATCCTCAACACTAGTGCGCCACAAGGCTGTGTACTCAGCCCCCCAACTACACTCGTTATATGCTCAAGACTGTGTGGCCAGATATCCCCCAACTCCGCTTAACCAGTTTGCTGATGACACCACTGTTGCAGATTGGATCTCAAACAATGAGGCAGAATACAGGAAAGAGATTGAATGCTTAAAGGCATGCTGTAAAGACAGCAATCTCTCCATCAACGTCAGCAAAACAAAGCATTTCATCATTGACTTCAAGAAGTGGAATGGAAGGCATGCCCCTGACTGCACAATGGTGCCGAGGTGGACACCATCAAGTTTCTTGGAGTGACGATCACCAACAATCTGTGCCTAGCAACCCACATCGATGCACCGGTGAAGAAAGCACAACAACGTCTTTACTTCCTCAGGAGGCTAAGGAAATTTGGCATGTCCACAGGATTCTTACCAATTTTTATAGATGCAAAATAGAAAGCATCCTATCTGGATGTATTACAGTGTGGTATGGCAACTGTTCTTCCCAAGACTGCAAAAAACCACAGAGAGTCGTGAACACAGCCCAGTTCATCACGCAAACCAGCCTTCTATCCATTGGCAACAAAAACAAAGTTGCTGGAAAAGCTCCGCAGCTCTGGCAGCATCAGTGAAGAAAAAATCAGAGTTAACATTTCGGGTCTGGTGACCCTTCCTCAGAACCAGACCCGAAACGTTCACTCTGATATTTTTCTTCACAGATGCTGCCAGACCTGCTGAGCTTTTCCAGCAACTTTGTTTTTGTTCCTGATTTATAGCATTCACAGTTCTTTCGGCTTTTATCCATTGACTCCATCTATACCTTTCGCTGCCTCGAGATACCAACCAACATAATTATCCCACCCTGGTTACAGTCTCTTCCACCCATTTCCATTAGGCAGAAGATAATAAAAGTTTGAATACACATATGAATAGATTCAAGAACAGCTTCATCCCTGCTGTTATCAGACTTTTGAACAGACCTCTCAAATGTTAATTCTGATCTCTCTCTCTCTGCAGCTGTAACGCTGTATTTCTGTGCTCTGTTTTGCTACCATGACGCACTTTGTATGGTACAATCTGCCAGTATAGCAGGAAAAAACACTTTTCACTGCATCTCAGAATGCGACAACAATCAATCAATCAATCAATAAATCAATAAATCAAACCACAACCCCTTTGTCACAGCTGTCAGTAGCGACACCACGTAATTTAAATGTCTAGCATCACAGCCAATCACTGACAGCTCCTATGAAAGTTGTGCAGCTATGGTGCCAGGAAAGTAGGGTGTTAACTGGGTAGGGTGATAGGTTAGTACACTATTAGGGCATAAGATGTGAAAGGTGCTGGGAAAGTGATGGACAGCTTTAGGGTAAGTTGAGTGTGAGGCGGCAGGGATGGGGGAATGGTGTCAGGGCCTGGAGGTGGTGAATGTGACAGTGTCAAGCTTGGTGGCAGCTGAACAGTGGGGGTTGGGGGCCAGGTGGGGAAAGAAGTGTCGGGCCCTTGCAGGATTGGGTGTCACGGGTCCCAGGTGGTGGGTGTGATTGGTCCAAGGACAACATGGTGGCTAAGTGGTTAGCACTGTTGCCCCATAGCGCCATCCTTGGGTGGCTCGTGTAGTTTGCACATTCTCCCCGTGTCCATATGGGTTTCCATGGGTGCTACAATTTCTAAAAATGTGTAGGTTAGATATGGTAAATGCAGGCTTACAGGGACAGGGTAGGAGGCTGGGATTGTGTTGAATACAGACTGAATGGGCTGAACAGCCTCGTTCTGCAACATAGGGATTGATTATGAGAGGGGGTAGTGATGTCAGGGTCTGGGGATGATTTAAATGGATTCTTTCAGAGGGTTCCAGGCATAGGGAAACTGCCAAACAGTTTGCAATATGTATATATAGTATCTATATATTTTAGATGAAAATATAGGTGGCCTGCTTAGTAAGTTTGCAGAGGAGACAGAAATTGGTGGACAGCAGCATATAGATCAATTGGAAAGTTGGATGGAGAAATGGCGGATGGAGAAAGTCGGAGAAGTGTGAGGTGATGCATTTTGCAAGATCAAATGCAAGAGGAAAGTATGCAGTAAATGGCAGACCCTGAGGAGCGCTGAGATACAGAGGGAACGTTGGGGTCCCTGCAAGTGGCAACACAAGTAAGTAAGATGGTAAAGAAGCATACGGCCTTCATTGGTCAGGGTAATGAGTCTAAAATTTGAAAGTCTTGTTGAAGCTGTATAAGACTTTAGTTTGGAGTAATGCATGCAGTTCTAGGCCCCTACACTATAGGAAGGATGTGAAAGCTTTGTAGAGAGTGCAAAAGATATCGATCAGGATGTTGCCTGCACTGGTGTGTATTAACAATAAGGAGAGTTTGGACAAACTTGGATTGTTTTCACTAAAGCATCGGAAGCTGTAGAACAACTGGGTAGAAGTACATAAAATTATGACAGGCATGGATAGGGAGGGTAGTTAGAATCTTTTTCCCCAGGGTGGAAATGTCAAATACTAAGGGGCATCAGTTTAAGGTGAGAGAGGAAAAGTTTAAGGGAGATGTACAAAGGAAGTTTTTAAACACAGAGGGTAGTAGGTGCCTGGAGTGCACTACCAGGGGGCGTGGTAGCTGCAGATAGGTTAGCAAAATTTAAGAGGCAATTACACAGACACATAAACAGACATGGACCACGTACAGGCAGATGGGATTAGTTTAGAATGGCATCACAGCCAGCACAGACATGGTGGGCCCCAGGGCCTGTTCCTGTGCTGTATTGCTCTATTTAATAGAACCTTAAATTTCCCAGATAGCAATTTCCTGTGCAATTGCCTCAGAATTTGCAATATCAGACATTCCACAGGGGCCCCAACAAAAACTCCTATCCATGACGCAGAAATAAATTTCTTGCTGTTGGAAAACTGGGTCCACTGTATTTGTCTTTTTGAGTTCTCTACCAAATGCTGTTCCTTCCCACAGTGCCACAGCGTATTTATGGCAAGTGGGCACACCTTAAGTCCATCCCAGATGGAACACTGATTGGACTCAAGTGTCGTTGATACCAATCGGATCCATACCTCCTATCTAGCCAAATGAGTCAAGTGGCCCTGTAAGCAGTTTGAGTTTCCTTCACATATACATTGTAGCATGGAGCTATCGATGCAGATGGCAGGCATTCCATGACTGGCCAGGAGTCTTTCCTGTTCTAAATGTATCTGAAAGATAAACCTTTATCAAAGTATGGAAAGCTCCGCACAAGTTTCAAACTGTTCTATTATGAAAAAGAATTGAGCGGGGAACGTTTAACCTACAAGCCACTGAAAACTTGTAAATTAATTTAAATGAAGAATAGAAATCCATCTGTACGAGCAAAAGAGTCAAGGCCTTGCATTTCTTTTAGAATAATCTTCAAGCAATCAATCATAGAATCCCTACAGTGTGGAAACAGACCATATCTTGATTGAAGGCTTTTTTTCCCTCACATGCCCCTATTGCTCTAACAATTTGAGAAGGCAAGTAAAGGAACCGGCAATGACAATGGGTCCAGAATGATACTTAACCTGTGCTCTTGCAGCACAGTACGATGCCTTTTGACCTATCCTATTAGTACTGCCTCTTTGGTAGAGCTATCTGGCTAATGCCACCGGCCTACTCCTTCTCTACAGCCTTGTTTCTTTCATCCCCCTTTGAAGCATTTATCCAATTCTTTCTTGAATGTTACTATTCACTTAGATTCTACCACTCTTCCAGCAGTGTACTGCAGATCACAACCGACTGTTAAGAAAACAAGGTGTAGAGCTGGATGAACACAGCAGGCCAAGCAGCATCAGAAGAGCAGGAAAGCTGACGTTTCGGGCCTAGACCCTTCTTCAGGAGTGGGGGAGGGGGTTCTGAAATAAATAGGGAGGGAGAGGGAGGCGGACAGAAGATGGATCGAGGAAAAAATAGGTGGAGAGGAGACAGGTCAAAGAGGCGGGGATGGAGCCAGTAAAGGTGAGTGTAGGTGGGGAGTTGGGGAGGGGATAGGTCAGTCCAGGGAGGACGGACAGGTCAAGGGGGCAGGATGAGGCTAGCGGGTAGGCGATGGGGGTGGGGCTTGAGGTGGGAGGAGGGGATGGGCGGGAGGAAGGACAGGTTCGGGAGGCAGGGACGAGTTGGGCTGGTTTTGGGATGCGGTAGGGGGAGGGGAGATTTTGAAGCTTGTGAAGTCCACATTGATACCATTGGGCTGCAGGGTTCCCAAGCGGAATATGAGGTGCTGTTCCTGCAACCTTCGGGTGGCATTGTTGTGGCAAAGTTGGCTGTTAAAAAATCTTTCCTTAGGTTGCCTTTGATTGTTTTACTGATCATGTTTTGTTTACTGACCCTTTCTACAGCTGGAGACAGTGTCTCTTTATGTGCTGTATTAAAAACATTCATTATTTTGAATTAAGACTTCTTTTAACTTTGTCTCCTCATATTCACAGATTTTTCTTTGCATTCTGAGGATTCTTCTCAATTCCATGCTGTCTCCTTAAGATTCGGAAGTATGCTACGATAAGACTGAAGATATACAAGTTTATTTTATTGAAGTTTCTTTTTAAATGGAAGAGGAATCTATGTGTCAGACTCTACAGATATTTATCATCTATTTGGCCTACACCTTGAGATTTAACCAATTTACTAAATGTTATGATAATTCTGAGCATTTTGGTCCCCTGTCTTCAATTTTCATGAATCAAAATAAAACATGCACAGCACACATACTTCAAGCTATTAAGTAGCTGTGAATGCAAGCCCTTACACATAGACAGCATATCATATTTACAAAGCAAAGTTCTTAGAAGCAGAGGCCTTAGAATAACTATTGCATACGTGTCTGCAGCATTCCCTTCGTCTTTACAAAACATTCCTGCTCCTTTTGCAAAACATGCCTTGATGTTGAGTAAAAAGATGTCAGACAGAAAGCATCTGTCCCATAGCTTAACTGAGTGAATGAGGACAGGCAAACTTTCCAGGACATCCATGAAATTAAATAGGATCAGTCTAAATTACTGACTGCTGAAGCACAAGATCAGCCACTAACCAGACCACTCAGAGTCTAAAATAATCACAAACATCGACCACTAACCAGACCACTCAAACTCCAAAATAATCACCATCAGTCATACATGATAAACAACTAATGCAAGGCTCTTTTAGACACACTGCCTGACTACGGCAAATAAGCTAAATGACCCAATCATACTATTTTGAATGCATTCACAAATATACCCACAAAATGCAGGTCAGTTGTTTACAACTGACTAAAAATTAAAGTACTAACAATTTAAAATCGACAAAGTAATTTTTTTAGGATTTTTAACACAAGCATTTAGAAGAGATAAATTTATATTAGATCAGTGAATGGGCTTAATTTGAAACTTTTACCCAGCAGCTTCTAAATCCTTTCTCTATCGTATAGCTGTAAAAGCCAAAAGAGCTGAACTCATTGGTTGCAGGGCATCATAATAATGAGTTAGTAAAATATTAGGACTGATGAAATTCAGTTTTTCAAGTAGTTGTCATAAATACATTTGTATTTTACATGTCTATTGGTTATATAAGTTGTCAAATAGACAGGTTATCATGGATACCCATGTTCCAGCACCATCCTTTTCAATGCTGTCTAGCCTGCTAACATGATGTCAAATGCCAGACTTCCAGACACATAACAAAAAAACCCCACACTGACACCAATGTTTGATAAAAGCAGCTGAAGACCAAAACGTTTGAAGTCAATTGCAAATCCAAGCCACTCATTTAGCTAACAGACAATTCAAAGCTGAATTACAGCATTGCTGGAGACACACTGTAGACAACCTTGTTGAACAGAGAATCCTCTTCATCTGGTAAACGTATACAAAGCTTCTGCTATCAAGTCAGGTGTCAGCATTAGGGCATTTCCTCCCTAATGTTTAGAAATAAAGGCTCATGAAATACGAAAGGCAAATCATTCACCTTAGACCCAAATAGAATCTTCCAGAATGTGAAAGACCACTGCACCAAACAATACATTTAATAGATTTAGTCGGAAATCCATAGGTTTCTAAGCAGCAAAAGGATGGTCTTATAAAACAATGCAATCTCTGCTCTACACTATCTATATTTTAACCTGTATATAAATTAAAAATGTTTCACTTCTAGTCATGGAGAACAAAAATATTGCTCCGATAATACATACTCCTTACAAATTCTGACAAAAGAAATTGACTGATTTGGCATCCAGCATCAAACACAGCTTGTTTCTCTGTAAGCATTATATATTCTCCTCAAATCGTTAACACTTTTATATAGTTGAATTGTAAACTCTATACAGATGGCAAAACAACAAAAAGAATGAACCTTAACTTAAAACAGTGCAAAAAAATCTGAACATGTTAAATGAGGAGTATTATAATTACTGACTGTGCAGGCATCGCTGATGTCATCAGTGACTTTACGGTAGGTGTGGATAACATCTATGTTTTGCTACTGTAGCTGTCTCAACTATTTCTGGGCCTGGTGCGGTCATGTGAGAGCTAGTGGCAAGACTTGGATTTGGTTAACAGACTACAAAACGGTTAAAATAATAACAAAAAGAGCAAAAGGTAGTAGTCACCTAATAGCTGAATTCAAAGTGAGGGATAGGGTGTGACCAGGATTCAGGACAAGCCAGGGCACATCAGAAGATACCACGTTTGACAAGCATCTGCTGTTTATTTTAGGTTCCAAACTTAAAAGTCCATTTTATAAAACAAAGTTCTTCAAACAGCCTGCTCAAATTAATATTTATGGGAAGTAAATTTCCTGAGTGTTTCTCCTGCTCTGTTGCCATAACTACACTGAAAGTTTGACAGAAACAGCATGGAAGCAGGTAAATGGAGTTTCCATCATACTGTCAGCACAGTTATGAGACCAAAGCAGGCAAACCTGTGGAAATTCATGATATTATTTTTAAACTTCAAAGTTACTATATCAGAGGCCCTGATATTCTGTAGTAGATACAAAGAATTACACAGAAAATGCAGCATTGAGCCAGGCCCTGTCAGCATTTAGGTACCTGTCATCCTTCCGAATGCAACTTGAATTCTTACTTAATCAGCATAACACTTAATTCCCTTCTTCATATGCTTCCTGTACCGAGCTTCCCATAAGTACATCTAAATCTCAAACACTCCCTGTGGTAGTGGGTTCTGCAGTCTCACCACTTGCGAAATTATTGATTTCCCTTTTTGATTTATTGGTGACATTTATTTTATGGATGGCCTCAAACTTACTCTTTTGCAGAAGTAGAAACACTGTAGGCAGGACTATTCTGTGGACGTGGCCAACATACATACCAAATGGAAGTCTCGAGCCCACACTTTCTGGGATCAACATGGGAAGGCATTTTGCCACAGCAGCCTCTTAATTGGCTGCCTCCAAACTCATCGTCCAATCTAGGATGGGGGAACGAGCAGGCTCCTGATGCTATTGATCCAATCAAAGGGACCAGCAGCTCTGAAGTCTCAGTGGCCTACTGACAGAGATGGGTGGTGCTGATGCAGTAGGATAAAGCTAGGCTGCCTCAAAATGGAGGCATCCTCAGAAAAGGAAAGTAATTTATTTTAACAAATGAAAGACAATAAGCAACCAGGCCCCCCTTCATCAGAAAGGAAACCGCTCCTGCAGCTGTACTTGGGATGGGAGTGCGGCCTTTGCTGCCACTGTCACTCAAGTTGAGGAACTGGACCTCCAAGTGCAACATGGAAGTTGCTTTCGTTCAGGTGACAGCCATACCACTGCATGCAACATTTCAGCCAGCTCTATAATTAGCCCCCAGTGGGGTCTTACATGAAAACATTAGTTGTCCGTCATCGCACATTGATCAACATTCCTGCTCAACCTGAGGAAACTATTGTTCTCCCTCTCATTTCCCAAACCCAACCTCAACCCAGGGCCTGGAAAGTTTTGCCCTGTGTATCTACTGTGTCAAAACCTTCCATAATTTTAAAGATGTATACTAGGTTATCTCCTCCCTGCACTTTCTCCCATCGAGGGAATAAAACAGATTCAATCTGTTCATCCTTTTCTGATGAGTATGACTTCGCATTTCTGGTACCATCCTTGTAAAGCTTCTTGCACCCTCTCTAAACTTTGTATAATCTGAAATGAATATGTCCAGAAACATGGACAGGTCTCCAAATATAGAATAACTAAGGCCATGACACAATTTTAGCATAATGTCTCCACTTTTCAATTCAATTTTCAATTTTAAAAAAACCCTGCTGCTTCGTTTGATTTTGTAGTAATGGTTGCAGAGGATCATATCATCTGGCGCCTTGTAAATCTAACCCTAACAGAGAAGATATAGGTCAGAAGGATACCACCTCATTTATGTGGGGCTAGTCAGTGTAAGTAAAACTCACGAAGAACCTGTGACATCTCCTACCTTTACGTTAGAAAACTAGAATGGTCGCTTACCTGTGGTTAAGGGTAAGCTGTTTGTGTCATCATCTCCAAAGCTGTTCTAACCCAGGAAGCAATTTTCTTTAGGAATTCTGGTCTGTTATTTGCCTTCCAAGTGCTGGAAGGAAGTCCTGTCCAATTTAAATTAAAACTGACCAAAAGATTAAAGACCCAAAAGAACTGAGTGTTCTTTGTTACTTTGAGGTCTCTGCTAGTTTCCTACTGAAAAGATGGCTGGAAACAGATAGATTCTACATAGTACTTTGGGACATGTATCTTCAATACCGCAGAGAGTTGCCATAAGTGTTCCTGATTTATCTTTTACAACTGCACTGCTTTCACATTACTTTATAAACTGGACAAAACTGACAAATAAAGAAAAAAAATCACCTTTTAAAATGCTTTAACTGATTTTGTTTGAATTAACTGCATTCACTTTTGAGATTATTCTTTCAGCATGACTAACCACAGAACTGTTGCTCATCAATCGTAAATACACAACTAAAGAGAATCGTTTGCGATTTCAACACAACTATTTAAAAAGTTTTTTTAAGGAACTGGATGACATAACATGGTGCTAATAATGTAAAGTTAGCAATCTAACAACCAACTACTGTTGGGATTGGTAAAAGTGGGGGTGAGAATTCTTTTTGATCATGCCTTTGTGTTCCCCTCCTATTCTGGATTCATTTCCAAAGCCAGTCATTGAATGGAGTTGATATACCTCAAACAGGTACAAGAAGAAACAGAAGTGCTCAACTGGCAGCCAGCAGCTCTTCTAAACTCATATTACAGGGCAAGGTCAGCACAGAGCATCTGAGGAGCACAGGTTTTGACTCCGCTGCACCAGGACCATATCATTATCCCTATATGTCAGAACATGTGAATGTTTCTTTACGAAGTTAAAAGCTACAATTAACGTCAGACTGCAACTGAGGCCACTAATTTTTTAAAAATTGTTTCCACTTTACGTACTGTGATACCTAAACAAACATTAATACTCTGTTTTGCTAATTCTTTCACAGAATGCAGGTGTTGCTGGCTAGGCCAACATTTGATGCCCATTCCTAACTGCCCTTGAAAATATGATGGCAAGCTGCTTTCTTGCTGGTGTTCCCATGCATCTGCTGAACTTGTCCAGGCAGCAGAAGTCACAGGTATTGTTAGACCTGCACTTATCCAAGTAAGTGAAGAATACTTTATCTCACTCCTGACAAGTAGATGGAGAACAGGACACGTTCATAATGCAGACTTCCCAGTCTCTGACTTACCCTGGTTCAGCTTCTGGTTAGTGGTAACACCGATGATGTTGACAGTGGGCGATTCAGCGATTTTATACCTCTGAATGACAAAGGGAATCAGATTCTCTCTGGCTGGAGATGGCCATTGCCAGGCAATTGTATGGTCTAAATGTTACTTGGCATTTAGCAGTCTTGCTGCATTTTGACATGGACTTCTTCAGTATGTGAGGAAGCGCAAATGCCACTGAGCCCTGTGCAATTATTAACAAACAGCCCCATTCCTGACCTTATGATGGAGGAAAGATCATTGGTGAAGCAACTGATGATGGTTGGACCAAGAACTCTATCCAGAAAAACTCGTCCTGTACTGTTGCGGGACTGAGATGATTGACCTCTATCAACTACAATCACTTTTTTAATGAAATGGTTCTAAGTTATTAATAAGATGTGTATTTGTTACTGGATTACCAAATCCAAAATACAAAATTATATGCACAAAGCAAAGTTTTAACAAAAATTGTTTCATGCATACATATGACTTAGGAGGTGAAGTAGGCTGTTTAAGCCTGCTCCGCCATTCAATAAGATCATGGCCAATCCAATTACTCTACATTCACAACTACCCCTGATAAACTTCCATCCTCCTGCTGATCAAGAATCTGTTGACTTCTGCCTTAAAATTAGAAGAAAATTTAGCTTAGCTTAGCTTAGCTTAGCTTAGCTTGCCTAAACTTCCACCATCACAGGGGAGGCAATGGCTTAGTGGTATTATCACTGGACTGCTAATCCAGAGACCCAGGTAATGTTCTGGGGACCTGGGTTCAAATCCTGGCATGGCAATAAATATCTTAAATTAAGAATCTAATGATGACCATAAATCCATTGTCGGAAAAACCCATCACGTTCACTAATGTCCTTTAGGGAAGGAAACTGCCATCCTTACCCACTCTGGTCTACATGTGACTCCAGGCCCAGAGAGAAGTGGTTGACTCTTAACTGCCCTCTGGGCAATGATGGATGGGCAACAAATGCCGCCTGGTCAGCGACATCCTCATCCCGTGAATGAATAAAGAAAAAAAAAGTTCTTCTAAACTCCCAAAATTCCTTCATATTTTTTCAGTGATTTAACCTTAGTCCATCATTCTACTCATCTTCACGTAGTGAAACTAAAACATGCTTCAGAAATGAAACCAATTCAGCAAAAGTGGTCTGTATGTTGCAAAGTTGAAGGAAAAGAACACAATACACATCACAGAGGATGTAATTTGTCACTGAGTAGAACCGTTTCAATACTGCAGCACGTATGAAACCTAACTGGCAAGGTTTAAATGCAGATTCTTGGAAAGGATAGGCCTAGTTTTGGGAGGCAACAACATGTTCAAGGATTTGACAGGAAAGGGCAGTTGAAGATGGTGTGAAAGCTTTTTAAATGTATAAAGTAGCCAGAACAATTTGCAGAAGGATTACTGTTGAAATCTCAGTCTGGCGGAAAAGTAAAATCCATCAGTAAATAGAGTTGTTCTGACTTCATGTTAACATGTTAGGAAGTTTGCAGTCTATCTTGAATTTTACTGTTTAAATCCCGGTACCATAAACGTCCTCAGTTCTCGCTCCTAGGACATTTCCTGAGTACTAATTGCACAGAAGTATCAAACAGCTCCTAGGACCTCTTCCTGAGTCCAACTACAGAACCCGGGGGTGCAATCAACTAAGAAGCAATAGAACTGCAGGTGCTATAAATCAGAAACTAAAATGGAAATTGGTGGAAAAGATCAGCAGATCTGGCAGCATCTGCAGTGAAAAATCAGAGTTAATGTTTTGGGTCCAGTTCTGAGGAAGGATCACTTGACCCAAAATGTTAATCCTGATTTCTCTCCACAGATGCTGCCAGATCTGCTGAGATTTGTCAACCATTTCGGCTTTTACTTGCAATCAACTTCTCTGCAGCACACCTACCAGGATTGTTACATAAACCCCACACCTCATTATCTTTCTCAATGACTACCAATTGCTAACTCTCTGTTTTGAGTGACCTATTGAAAACCTTGCAACAAGCAACACCCTTATTAGACCTGACTGTAACAATCATTGAAACTCCCCAGTCTAATAAATATTACCACATTCACATGTTGCTGACTTATATAGTACAAATGGATACATCAAGCAAAGGATATCAACACATCCATCAAAATAAGGAAGAGACAGCTTAGAATTGCAAAATCAAGCAAGAGAATGCTTGAGAAACTCATCAGGTTTGGTAGCATTTGTATAGGGTTCTGGAGAGGAGCCATACTGGAATCGAAACATTGACGTTGTTTCTCTCGCTGCAGATGCTGCCAAACCGGAGTTTCTCCAGCCTTCTCTGTTCCACCATCCGCAATATTTTGCTTTTATAATTGTAAACTCAAACCATCTTTCTCTGAAGGAAGAATAATCAAATGTTTAAATATTTCACATGGCAAGCTTTGCTTCTCAATAACAAAACTAAACCTGTTGTAATTTCAGTAGATACCTAAAAGAATGCAGAAATTGTTTCACTGGTGTGATTAAGCTGCCAATTCAGTATCGTGAAATCAAAAACCACGTTTTGTTGAAGCAAGTATTATTTAACAGTTTAAAATTAGAGTTCAAGAGTGCACTCAGAAGCCTAGAAAGATTTGGTTATGCACTAGATAAAATATGGCACTGCAGAGGTACGCCAACCTGTAGACCATTATAAGAAAAACAGAATTTAAAAAAAGTTCTGTGTGTGATTACTTTTAATTAGGTTGTCTGTAGTACAAGGCACTATATCGGGTGTTGAAAACTATTCATCTTTGCTTACATTCTTTCATTGTTCTGGGCTGAGAACCTCACTTTAAGAATGAAAGTTAATTTTCATCATCAACCAAATCAATGCCTTCTTTCAAACTCAAACATATTTAAATTTTACAATCGCATGCTCACTATATGCACTAAAATTTTTCCCAACTTCTCCTATCAGTTCAACAATCCTTCTTTCTCCTTGTTTAAAATTAATTTAACAGCATTCACACCCTTAATTTCTTTACTGTTTTTGATCTTATCCAACCAATTTTTGTGCATTTTTATTATGTTCTTGCTACACATTATACCTTGCCTTCATCTACTTACACTCTTCCCTTTGCTTGCAAGTCTGCTTTCCTGGTTCGATTTGAACAACCCCATGATTGAAAATGAGGGTTGCATCAACAGTTTATATATTTGACATAAGGCCTGCAATATGTCCTCTTCTGTCCTGTTTCACCGGGCAAAGGATTCAAAAGGGAACCAAATATGTCTTAAGTAATGTTGTACGACAAGGTTTAAAGCAGTTGTGTGGCACGAAGGGGATATTAGGACACTCGAGTGCGTGGATATATGTACATTTGATGTTTAAAAAAACTGAATGTTATCTCAAGAAGATAGGAATACAAAAATGTCATAAGAAGAGCAAAGGTAAGTTATGAAAGAAAACTTGTGCAAAACATAAAAATGGATGGTAGAAGCTCCTATACATACATACGAATGGAAAGAGTAGCTAAACTGAAGAATGAGACTGGGGAGTTAGTAGTGGACGACACAGAAGTGGTGACTCAATATTTTGCATCAGTTTTCATGGTAGAGGACATGAGTACCATTGCAATGATAACAGAAAGGGAGGAACTTAGAACAATTATCATTCATTCATCAGGGAACAATCATCAGGGAAAAAGCAAACTATCAGGATTGAATGCAGACAAGTTCCTATGTCCTAATGGCCTACGTCTTAGAAGAAGTGGCGACAGAGTTTGTGGATACATTGGTTATAATATAACAATCCAGTGGATTGGAAAAATGCTAATATAACACCCTTATTCAAAAAGGGAGTGTGGCAGAAAATAGGAAGCTACAGAGTAGTTAGTTTAATATGTATCATTGGGAAATTGTTAGAATGCATCATTATGGAAATACTAACAGGACATTGGGCAAGCCAAAATACAATCCAATAGAGTCAGCATGGCTTTTATGAAGGGTAAATCGTGTTTGAATAATTTGCTTGAGTTCTTTGAAAGTGTAACAAGCAATGTGGATAATGGGGATCCTGTAGATGTAGCATATCTGGACATCTAGAAGGCATTTGATGAGGTTCTACTCAAGTAGTTAAAACACAAAGTAAGATCACATAGGGTTAGGGGTGATTTATTAGATTTGTCAGCTTGGATAGAGGATTGGCAACGAACAGAAAGCAGGGTCAGGATAAATGGGTCTTTTTCTGTTTGGCAACATGTAACCAATGGGAGGCCACTGGGTTTGGTCCTTAGGCCCTAATTATTTACAATATACACGAATACCTTGGATGTGGGAATAGAAATTGCTATAGCCAATTTTGCAGATGACACTAAAATAGGTGGGTAATAAAGTTGCAATGAAGAACTATGAAATTTACAAATGGTCATTGCTGGGTTAGGAGAATGGGCCAAAACTTAAGATAAAGTTTGACGTGGCTAAGTGTGAGGTTATTCATTTTGCTTGGAGGAATAGAAAGGCCACTTATTATCTAAATGAAGAGAAACTTCAGAGTGCTTCAATGCAGAGGGATCTAGGTGTCCTGCATGAATCGCAGAATGCCAGTATGCAGGCACAGCAGGTAATAAGGGAGCGAATGGAATTTTGGCATTTATTACTGAAGGAATAGAATATAAAAGTATGGGTGTGTTGCTGCAACTGTACAAGTCATTAGCGGGACTGCACCTGGAGTATTGTGTACAACTGTGATCCCCTTAATTGAGGAGGCATGTAGTTGTATTGGAGGTAGTTCAGAGGAGGTTCACTAGACTGATTCTAGAGATCAGGGAATTGAGTAGAGATCAGAGTTTGAGTAGTTTAAGTCTACATTCTCAGGAGTTTAGAACAACAATAGGAGATCTAATTGAGGGATATAAGATGTATTGTTTCCTCATGTAGGGAATCTAGAATGAGAGGTCACTGTTTAGGTTAAGGGTAACAGATTTAAAACAGCGATGATTATTTCTCTCAAAGGATCATGAATCTGTGGAATTCAGTACCCCAAAGTGTGGTGATGCTAGGATACTTAGTAAGTTTAAGGAGGAGACTTTTAATTAGCAATGGATTGATGGGTTATGGGGTGCAGGCAGGAAAGTGGAGTTGAGATCGAGTTGATGTCAGCCATGATTGTCATAAATAGTGGAGCAGGCTCAAGGGGCTAAATTACATACTCCTACTCTTAGTTCTAATGTTATCTATCAGATAAAGCACCCTGTCAGAGGCACATTCACACCAGGGATAGATTGAGGGTGCATACAGCACAGGCTGATCATAATTCACCTGATGGACCACATTTTGAGATTTGCCAGGGTAGATTGCATAAACTTGGCCTTTACACCCTTTAGCTCTTTAAGGTCTGGACTAAATGAGATCTTTAAAGTTAAAGAAGGATTCAATAAAACAGAGAAATGAGAAGGTAAGGGAAAAAGGAAGAAACAACAGGCATTATTATATAATTAGAATAAGGACATTTAGGGGTGAAATTAGCATCGAGCTTTCATGACAATTGTCATAGAAATCAGAAACTCTTTCCTCAACAAGGCCTTGGATTCTAGGCCAAATGAAATTTCCATGAACAAGATCAAATATTTTCTTAGTTAAGTGCACCATGGGAATAAAGAGCAATGCAAGTATGAGGGTCAAATCAGACAAGGTCGAGACAAATCACAAAAAAATTCTGAGGGTCTGAATGACCTACTGTGTTCAAAATTTATTCTAATCATTTTCTTGGAGTGCGTGGCCTCTGTTTTTTATTTGCATGGTTGCACATGTAAGTCTCTGCATGGGACTTTCAGGTTGCTGTGTGACCCACAGTTCACAGTGAATGTTGCTCACGATCCAATGTTCTTATGAGGCTGTGATGTGCATGTGAATAGCTCACTGACTTTTAGAATCAAGGATAACGTATGAACAGTAACCGCTTGGACAAGATTTTGCACAATAACTAGATACACATGAAACTGCTATTCTGCAAGATATGAAAACCTAAAGTGAAAAGCAGATGAAAACCTAAAGTGAAAAGCAGAGAGAGAGACTACTTGACAGAAAATATACAACCCAGAAGCTGAGTGAGATAAGTAGCCTATTGAGTAAATTATGTGATTTACTTGTTTCTCACAAATGTAGCTTTTGCAATCTATGTGCCTTATGAATTGATAGAATGCCAAGTGTAGTTGCACAATTTTAATTTTTGTGATGAAAGGCCTTGTACATGTATTGAGCCTTTCACAATCTTTATGGACATGTCAAAGCATTTTACAGTCAATTAAGTAATTTTATAAAATGTAGCTCAAATTGTAGATAAGTGAAACCTAGCTGATTATTTTATTAACTGGAGCTGGTATAAACTTGCACATTACCTTTTGTGATTTTGTAAACTTCGCTTAATGGAGTAAGATGATTCTCAAAATGTAAAATTAACAAAAAAAATCAACAACTGTTCACACTTCATTATATCAGAATTATATTGCATTGTTATGGAGACAGTGGCGTCGTGATAATGTAACGAGACTAGCAATCCAGAACTTCAGACTAAAATTCTAGGAATAAAAATTCAAATCGTACCTTGGCAGAACTGGAATTAAAAAGCTTATTCAACGTAGATTGTTGTAACAAGTTATCAATTCACTAATGCCCTTCAGGGAAGGAAGTCTGCCATCCTCACCTGATTTGGCCTACATGTGACTTCAGACTCACAATGTTGTTGACTCTTAACTAGCTTCTGGGCAATTAGCCAGTGAAACCCACAACCCACAAACAACTTTTTTCTAAAAAAAAGGACCCGACCCATTAATTAAGTGAATTACTGTGAGATAACATATATCCCACTTACATTCATTATGCACTGCAGAAAGAATAATTGCAAAATCTCAGTCTTTCACAAAGCACAGAATTAAAACCTCCTTCGCAGCCATGAAAAATGCTGAAATGAATAAGTTGAGGGATCAATTTAGTTCTTAATGTGGCTTCAAACGTCCAGGTTTGAAGAGAATTATATGATGTTATTTGATACACATTATAGGTGATGACAGGTCTGTTAGAATACACCAAAAGGAGGAAAAAAATCATGGAAAAAATGCAGAATAGTGTAATGTCAATTCCTTAATATAAGCTCATTACTTTTAAGAATCTGTTGTCAAGGAGAGAACAGGTTATTTCAGTTGGTTATCTATCTAATAAATTGCAATGAAAACTGGTTCGGCATTCACTACTATAATAATATTAACAAGTTCTACTTATTGGGAGACAACTGTATGCATTAGAATCTATCATAACTGTCACCTGAGGTCATTTCAAAAAGTCATGGTCACAGTCCAAGAAATTAGCTAGTAACTGTACATAATGGGAAGCTTTCACAACCATATTGCTGGAAAAACCCTATCGGGCTCGCTAATGTCCTTCAGGGAAGGAAATCTGCCATCTTCACCCAGTCTGACCTGCATGGACTCCAGTGCCCACAGCAATGTAGTTGATTCTCAACTGCCCCATGAAATGGCCTGGCAAGCTACTTAGTTGTAACAATTGTTACGAAGTCTCAACAAAGAAAACCAACTGACTGCCTGGCATCAACCTAGGCACCAGAAACAACAATGGCAAAAACGGACCTATTGACCCATTTCACAGACTAGACAAGCAACAGCCTGACACAGTCATTCTCATGGAATCATACCTTATAGACAATGTCCCAGACACCACCATCACCATCCTTGGATATATCCTTTCCTACTGGTAGCACAGACCCAGCAGAGGTGGCTGTACCGTGGTATATAGTTAGATCGGAGCTGCCCTGGGAGTCCTCAATATTGTCTCTAGACTCCATGAAGTTCCAAGCTTCAGGTTAAACATGGGCAAGAAAACTTCCTTCAGATTGCCATGTACCTCCCTCCCTTAGCTGATGAATCAGTACTCCTCCATTTCAAAGAAGCACTGAAGGGTGGCAAGAGTGCAAAATATACTCTGAGTGGCAGATTTCAACATCCACCACTAGTGTGGCTCGACATCAGCATTACTGATCAAGCTGGTCAGGTCCTGAAGGACACAGCTGCTAGACTGAGTCTGCAGCAGGTGGTGAGGGAACCAACAAGACGGAAAAATGCACTTGACCTTATCCTCACCAATCAGTTAGCTAGAGATGCATCTGTCCATGACAGTGTCAGTAAGAGTGACCACCACACAGTTCTTGTGAAGACAAAGTCCTGCCTTCACATTGAAGAATACCCTCCATCGTGTTTTCTGGCACTATCATCGTACTAAATGGGACAAACTTCAAACAGATCTAGCAACTCAAGACATTGGGTATCCATGAGGCACTCTGGGCCATCACAGCAGCAGAATTATACTCCAACACAATCTGTAACCTCATGGCCCGGCATATCCTCCACTCAGCCATTACCATCAAGCCAGGGGATCAACCCTGGTTCAATGGAGGGCATCTAGGAACAGGACCAGGAATACCCAAAAATGAGGTATCAACCTGGTGAAGCCACCAAACAGGACTACTTGCACATCAAACAGCATAAGCAGCAATTGATAGACAGAGCTAAGCGATCCCACAACCAATGGATCTGCAGCCCTACCATATCCAGTTTCGAACAGTGGTGGACAAATAAACTCATTGGAGAAGGAGGCTCCATAAATATCCCATCCTCAATGATGGAAGACCCCAGCACATCAGTGCAAAAGATAAGGCTGAAGTATTTGCAGCAATCTTCAACCAGAAGTGCCGAGTGGAATTTTGGCCTTCTCCAGTGGTCCCCAGCATTACAGATACCAGTTTTCAGTTAATTCAATTCACTCAATATGATATCAAAAAATGCTTGGAGGCACTGGATACCACAAAGGCTATGGAGCCTGACAACATTCTAGCAACAGTACTGAAGACTTGTGCTCCAGAACTTGCTGCACCCCGAGCCAAGCTGTTCCAGTACACCTACAACACTGGCATCTACCTGAAAATGTGGAAAATCACCCAGGTCTGTCCTGTACACAAAAAGCAGAACAAATTCAACCAGGCCAATTTACCAACACATCAGTCTACTCTCAGTGATCAATAAAGTGACGGAAGGTGTCATCAACAGTGTTGTCCAACAGCACTTGCTCAGCAACATCCAGTTTGGTTTCTGCCAGGGACAATCAACACCTGACCTCATCACAGCCTTGGTTCAAACGTAGACAAAATAAATGAATTCCAGCAGTTAGGTGAGAGTTACAGCCCTTAAATGAAGGCTGCATTTGACCAAGTGTGGTATCAAGGAGTCCTTCCAAAACTGGAATCAATGGGCATCAGAGAGCAAACACTCCAGTGGTTAGGGTCATACCTGGCATATAGGAAGATGGATGTTGGATATCAGTCATCTCAGTTCCAGGACATCTCTGCAGGAGTTCCTCAGGATAGGCCGAGGCCAATTCACCTTCAGCTGTTTCAATGATATTTCCTCTATCATAAGGTCAGACGTGGGGATGTTCGGCAATGATTGTACAATGTTCAGCACCATTCGCAACTCCTCAGATACTGAAGCAGTTCATGTTCAAATGCAACAAGACCTGGACAATATCCAGGCTTGGGCTGACAAATGGCAAGCAACATTCACACCACACAAATGCCCGGCAATGATCATCTCCAATAAAAGACAATGTAACTACTGCCCCATGACATTCAATGACATATCATCACTGAATTCCCCTCTAACGTTAGCCTGGGTGGGTAAAGTTGGGGGTGGGGGAAGCGTGGTGCGGGTGGGTGGTGTTGTTTACCATTGACTAGAAACTTAACTAGACTCATCATAATTACAGTAGCTACTAGAGCAGGTCAGAGGCTAGGGAATGCTGTGGTAAATAACTCACCTCCTGACTCCCAAAGTCGGTCTACCAACTATAAGGCACAAGTCAAGACCATGATGAAATACTCCCCACTTGCCTGGATGGGTGCAGCTCCAACAACACTCAAGAAGCTTGACACCAATGATAAAGCAGCCCGTTTAATTGTCACCACATCCACAAGTATCCACTCCCTCCTTCACCAACGCTCAGTAGCAGCAGTGTGCTATCGACAAGATGCGCTGCAGAAATTCACCAAAGATCCTTAGACAGCATCTTCCAAAACCACAGCCACTTCCACACAGAAGGCCAAGAGCAGCAGATACATGGGAACACGACAACCTGCAAGTTCCCCTCCAAGCCACTCACCATCCTGACTTGGAAATATATTGCCATTCCCTCATTGTTACAAGGTCAAAATCCTGGAGATCCCTCCCTAATGACATTGTGGGTTTACCTACAGCTCAGTGACTGCAGTGGTTCAAGGCAGCAGCTCACCATCACCTTCTCAAGGGCAACTCGGGACAGGCAATAAATGCTGGCCACGTCCCTCGAGCGAATAAATGAAAAAAATGACCAAGAGCTGTAGATCTGTGAAATTTGATCATCAACTTTGTAAAATATCTACATCTAAAGTCAGTCACCAGTGCTGGATGGTGCTGCAGGTCTAAGTGCAGTCCAGTTACTCTGGACCTTGATTCATTTTGAGTCTAGGAAATGTACTGAATGCATGGTCTTTAAAATATGTGCATTTCATTAGCTGCCCAAAACAAACATATGATTCATTGAACCATATAAACAACACTATAAAAAGGGTTTTGAAACATGTGAGAATACCAGGTATTTATAAACAAAGTTCAGATTAATATCACTTAGCTTTTCATATCTTATTTAATCAGCCAGTTACATCTTTGTTTTAACATCCATCAACATCTGATCAGAATGTACATTAATGCATTTTTCACAAACCCATCAATTATAATGTACAGGGATTAATAGATTAAGTAACACAGAGCTGACTATTCTTCCATGGACCTAAATTTTTATCTGAAGCTTAATTTAACAGTTGCATTTAATTATTGCAGTGGATGTATTTTTTTTAATCTAAGCCATCTCACTGTATGTGTAAAGGCATAATAGTGTGAAACAAGGGAATGCTGGCAGTCAACACAAAAGAAGTATAGTCCAGATTATCACGGTCGCCAGACCGATCAACATGATGTGTGTGTTTATGGACAGAAGAATAGTGGAGAGAAGCAAGTCAAAACAGAAAATACACATATGCTTTATAAAGCATAAAAGGTTTTTTTTGTTATAGAATTCTTGCACTATGCCAGATCATTGTACCTTAATTGGATAATATCATGACTTCAAGTCATCAATGGGAGGAAACACATTTACCCTGTGTGTTTAGGGCAGACAGGTAGGATCTAGCTGTTGTAGCCATAAGAACAACAGAAAAAGGAGCAAGAATAGAGATGGTAAGAACTGCCGATGCTGGAGTCAAAGATAACACAGCGTGGAGCTGGAGGAACACAGCGTGGAGCTGGAGGAACACAGCAGGCCAGGCAGCATCAGAGAAGCAAGGAAAGCTGACGTTTCAGGTCGGGACCCTTCTTCAGAAATGGGGGAGGAGTAGGGGGCTCTGAAATAAATAGAGAGGAGGGGTGGGGCTGAGGAAGGTAGGTGGAATGGTGATAGGTGGGTGCAGGTGGGGATTGGTCAGTGAGATGGGAGGAGCGGATGGGTGGGAGAGAAGACAGACAGGTCAAGGAGGCCGGGATACGAGGAGCTGGAGAAGAATAGGCCATTTAGCACACAAGCCTGCCCCGACATTTCACAAAATCATGGCTGATCTGGCCCAGGCTCAACTCCTCTTCTCTTCCAACTCTCATAGCACTCATCACCCCAACATTTCATAAACCTATGTCCTTTTTAAATACTTTCAGTGATCTAGCCTCCACAACAGCCAGACTTTCAATAAACTCTCGGAGAAGCAATGCCTTCATATTTCAGTTTTAACTGAATGTCTCTTTATTCTGTAACCACGTCCCCTAGTTCAAGATTCCTGCACTGGTGGAAACATTGTCTCAACCTCTATCCTTTCGTGCCTCCTCAAACTTGCATGGACAATCCCTGGGTTACGAACAGTTCTGTTTGAGTCCATTTGCTAGTCGATTTGTACATAAGTAGCCAGGACAATATAAAATAGCTATTTGCAAATAGAGGAAATATTCATAATTCAAATCTTTAAAATTATACCCTTGTACGGGATTGGATCATAAGTACGAGCACTTGTCAATCAGACGTTCACAAATTGGGGATCCTCTGTATGTTTCAATAGATCATTCCCCTTTTTTCTAAATTCTAATGAATAAGAGCCTAACATGTTCAGCTGTTCTCGATATCAACCCTTCATTCCAGGAAACAACCCAATCATTTTCGAATTGCCTCCAATGCCATTACATCCTTTCTTAAACACGGGCACCAAAACTGCACGCAGTACTCTGGGTGCGGCTTCATGAACACCCTGTACAACCGTGACAAGACTTCCCTATTTTTAAATTCCAGTTACCTCCTTAATCGATTGCTGGATTTGCACACTAAACTTTTGTGTTTCATGCACAAGACCACCCAGATCCCTCTGTCCTGTACTTTTTAGAGACTCTATCCATTTAAATAATAGTCTCCTTTTGAAGCTTCCTGCAAAAGTGCAGAACCTCCCATTTCCCCACATTAAACTCCATTTGCCAGGTTTTTGCCCACATCACACATGCCCTCCCACCTACTTCTGTATTGTCAGGAAGTGTGGATACATTATACCCTGCCCTCCTCCAAGTCATTAATATAGACAGTAAATAATTGAGGCCCAGGGACTGATTCTTGGGACACTCCACTAGTTAGGACTTTCCAACTTCTAAAAGACCCAGTAATCCCAACTCTCCCTTCTGCGTTAACCAATCCTCAATCCATGCTGATACATTACTGTCGATACTGTGACCTCTTGCCTTGTGCAATTATCTTTTGTGTGGCACCTTACCAAATGCTTTCTGGGGATCTGACAATGGAATGTATATCAATTTTCCCTTCATCAACTCTGCTTGTTAGATCTTTAAACATTCTAGCAAATTTTTAAAAACACAATTTCTCTTTCACAAAACCATGTAGACTTAGTTTTGCTTTCAACCTTCACCATGTTGAAATAGTGGGGCTAGGAATCATGTTTGTTCCATTTGTATCAGCCAACAAACCTAAACCTAAAAACCCACTCATAAATCTGAGACATCAATATCTCACCGCTTTGTTCAGAACTCATTTACACATTTACATTATGTTCCAGTTATAATTGTCAGACAACATGAAATCAACAATGGCATTTCTGTAGACCCTGAAGCTTGAGTTAGTAACTATATAAGATCAACAATGCTGAATATCATTTTCATTTCTGAATCAGTCAAAGCCAGTACCAGTATATGGTACATGATGATTCATGAGAAATGTTGATGCTTCTGGATTTTGTACGAAGGTTTCAAGGTACATAAAAATCTAAGGAAAACGCTTTTAACTAATTCAACAAAGTTGGAACAATTGTAAGATTGTTTTTCACTGGTATGTTCTTCTTTTAAGTTGTTAACTTCTATGAAAGCTGTTAGGTTTGTTTGAAACAATTTGTAAGCTTTTCTGAATTTTGCAGGTTGCCTTATATATTGACCGAAAAGCACATTGTCAAGAAAGAGCTGACTGGGGGTAGGATTGATGCACAGTCTTCATTTGTGGTTGAATAATTTGTACAATAGCTTTGAGGGCATGCTACTTAAGTTCCTATAAATGGGGAAAAAAAAGGCCTTGTGGAATATATGGAATTTATTTTGTGAATTGGCACATCTTTAAAAAAATGTTATACTATACATCTGATTCAAGTCATTTCAGCACAAATTCTTCCAATTTGTTTTTGTGAGAAAGCTTCCAAAGCTGAAATTATGGCTTGTGAAAGACATTTAAGCCTAAAAAGCTATAACATATACTCATGTCTTCTGGTCTTTTCAAATTTGTCTAATTGAAATAGCCTAGCCACACTGGCAGAATTTAATCATATCATCATTGTAAAGACCTCAAACAAATTTCCCTTAAGTCTACATTTTTCTAGAGTATAAAGAACTAGCTTTTCAAATCAATGTAGCCATGAAACCAGGTATCTTCTAGTCGCTCTCTTCCTTCCTACTCTCTCCATTTTCTATCCACAAAACCTAGGGGTAATCCAATCTAACCAATTACCTCCACTCAATTTACTCTTAAACATCAGCAAAATGATGGAAGAGGTCCTTGACATTGCTTTCAAGTGACATTTGTTCATCCATAATTTGCTCACTGATGCTCACTTTGTTTGTGTTAGGGTTACTCATCTCTAGCTCCATTTGAGTCTTGATCCCAACATGGGTAAGACAACTGAAATCCAGAGATAAGTCAAGAATGCCTATCTTTGACACGAAAACAGCATTGACCAAATATGGTATCCAGGAGCCCTAGAAAAACTGGAGTCAATGGGAATCAGGGGAAACTGCTACTTGTTGGAGACATAGATAACATAAAAGAAAATGGTTGTAAGCATTTGAGATCAATCCCATTGCTTCTGCGACATCACTAAGAGTTTCGCACCTTTGGCTGTTTCACCAAAGACATTCCTTTATCATAAGTGGAGATGTTTGCTCATGATTGTACAATGTTTAAACACTTTTTGGGATCTCTTAGACACTGAAATACTCTGTGTCCACATGCAGCAAGACGTGGATAACATGCAGGTTTGTTGACAAGTGGGAAGTAACATTCACGTCACACAAGTGACTGATAATGGCTATCTTCAATGAGAGAATCCAAACATTTCTCCATGATATTCAATGGCATTACCATAGCTGAATCCTCACTATCAATATCCTAGGGGGTACTACTGACCAGAAACTGAACAGGATTAGCACATTTGTAGAGTGGCAAGAAGAACAGGTCAGAAATTAGGAATTCTGAGATGAGTAACTCACCACTTGTCTCCCCCCTGCTTGTGCACCATCTACAAAGCATAAGTCAAGTATGTGATGCAATATTCACTTTTCCCTACGTGAGCGCAGATCCAACAACATTCCAGAAGCTGAACACCATCCAGGCCCGCTTTACAAAAAGCTCATCTATCAACTTCAACATTATCTCTCTCCACCACCAACATACAAAAGGATCATTGTGTATTCTGCTGAAATAACTCACCAAGGCTCCATTGGCAGCATCTTTCAAACCCACAAGTTCTAACACCTGGAAGGATAAGGGCAGCAGATGCATAGAGGCACCATCACGTGCAAGATTCCACCCCTCTCCCCCCAAACCACTCACCATCCTGATTTGGAACAATACCAGTCTTAAATGTCACTGGGTCAAAATCATGGAATTCTTGCCAAACACTGTGGATTTAACTAGCCCTTAGACTGCAGCAGTTCAAGAAGGCAGCTCATCACAAGGTTTTCAGGGCAATTATGGATTGGTAATGAATCATCAATAGGTCAGCTACGTCCACATTCTTTGAAGAATTTTTTAAAAATATCACCCAGAAAAGAATCGGTAAGCCTCCATGTAGGTTGACCTATTCCGATAAGGAATTAACTTGCAAGACTGGTACTTATCGCTTAGTGGGAGGATTCCAATATGCTAATGGAAATGTTTTTCCCTCCACTTCGATCAGCGACCCACCGTGGTTGGTCAATCATCAACAGATCAATTTTGTTGAAGTGTGGAAAATAAAGTAACGTTTGTTGATTTTTGTCTTCGAGCAGCCAACATCTCTTAGATTACAGCACACCTGCCTGGTTCTGGTTCAAGTGCCAGATTACCAAACTTGTCAAAGGGTTGACTTTGTCTTGGATTTTCACTGAGTGACATATCATCTGGGAGCCACCTCTACCCAATAGAGACTTTGCTCAATTTTGCTTTTCCCTTAGGATTGACGCTATTCAGTAATCTGAACATTGTGGATTCCATTCTGTCCTTTTAATCTTCTAAGGGGAATACATGCCTGCATACTTCTTGATACTAAAAAGGTTATCATAAATTATCAAACAAAGCTGCAAAATACTCATCTATCCTTATGTCCTAGCATGCCAACATCAGAAAAGAACTGTCCCTCAAACTCTCCTTCCCTGACTTTGCCTGACATCTTCCTGAAGTATCCTGTGATCTTTGCCCAAACTGTTTTTTGTGGAAGATTGTTCAAATACTATTCTAAAGAAAAGATTCTTTAAATCCAATGAGTTTCATTCATTTTAAATCTATCTTTTGTCTAACTACCCTGATGGTCTAAGTCAGCCAGGTTACTTTCATCAATATAGTATGCATTTTTCAGCCTTCTGATATAATATGCGCCAAAAAAATCAAGCTGGAACAAAGATACGTAAATATGTTCCCCAGATGTCCCAGGTATTTCAGTACCAACAGTAACATTTGACCAAAAATACAGCATTTAGCCCCTTCACTAATTCCGTTACTAAATGTAATCAAGGTTACTTTCCAACCTAACCAAAAAGGCTTGCATTTGCATGTGCAGTATGCTCTAGGGAGACACTTGTGTGCGCTAGTGACTGAAATTTATTTAAAAGTGTCTGCATGTGCACCTTTGTTAGTGAGCTAGCTGTCAATATGACTGTGGCAAAGAGAATGGTCGGTGGGGAAGAGAAAGAGAACAGAAACAGTTGTGGGGAACGGGGATTGTTACACAGAATGGACTAGAGGACTGGTGGGTGGGAGGAGGGGAGGAGAGAGAGAATGGACCTCATTTTACTTACCCGTCTTTTCCCTTGCAAATCTCCTCCCTCCCCGCCATCTGTGGTTCCCTTTTCCCTGCACCCAGCTTGATTCCCATTCCAAACTACATTACACGTGTCTGAGCATGTGGGCAATGCAGACCTTTTGCACATGACACAACAATGTACAGGGCCTGGAACTGTGCACTCGTGCATTGCCCTGAGAACACACGTGCAGTCTGCACCATAGACCGCAAACTGCAAATGCCTTTGTCACAGATCCCTCAATACCTTTGGCTAATAAAATTCTACCAAGCTTGGAGTTAAAATTTACAACTGATCTACCATTCATTGCTGTTTGCAGTAACAGATTACCTTTGAAGTACTGACACCATGTATTACAAATATGCCAGAAAAAGTATAATTTCAGATTAATTCCAACAAGAACTTTTTAAAAAACTGTCTATTAGCACAGTTTAAGACAAAGGTGAGTTCATACTATTCATTTTATTTAACAATTTATTAAGGAACGGACTATCTGAACGAAAGTACATCTAACCTCTGTCTAACCTTAAGTCTGTGGTCAGCTTTCTATTATTAGTAATATTTGAACAGCAGAAGAGCATTTTTCTTCAGGTGTGGCTTTTCTTGCTTTGTGGAATTGATTTAAAGATCAATTCCTATTTGAGATCAATTTTAAAACAAAGACAATACACATATTTGGAAAAATCTACAGGCGGTGGAAATGCACATCAAAATTTGATCAAAGTATAATCATGAATGTTCCTTTATTAACAGAAAACAACCACTGTGGTGAGGGCGATATTATTTACATGGGCATGGCATTACCTGAGCCAACAGTATAAAGTCAGGAGAAAGGAGTCAGTTAGTTTTGTGACAGGCATCCTGTTTAGAGTGTGGCCAAGTGCTTCTATAATATAGCAAAGTTTTAATTATTCACACCACTTCATCGCTTCCTGGGACAGACTTACAAAAGAAAAGGGATTCTAGAGACAAGTTTTAAACAAGAAAGTGCAGCTCACAAACACAGGCTTGAAGCTGGATCGCAAAAGAAATGTGGATCGGTCAGTGTTTGGTCATGGCCTGAAAGAAAGGTTATGCAAATAAGTCAGCCCTCAAGGGTGAATGGTTTATTACTTTTTCAATGTTTACAAAGACAGAATTGAAATTTAGCCATGTAAACGGAATTTGCTTTGACTTGTCAATAGCTATCTGTGAAATAGAGCAGCACAACAATTTATATCTGGCTTCATCTTGCTCTGCAGTTTTGAGTCTTCTTTTGGGCAGATAGGAGCATTACCTGAAGGCACATGTGAAATAAATGGCATCTAGTTCCAATTGCAAAGTGACTCATTTATTACTCCCTTACGCCGTTGTAGTTAGATACACATCTGTAAACAAATACCACTCAAACCGCTCATGAGACCAATCAACAAGTACACTAGGGAATATCTAATGCAAACTTTAAACCTGCAAACACTCAAAACTTCTTGACTATTTATTGTTACATACGTTATAAAAGTAAAAGGTATTTCTGTGCATTCTTTAATTCTATTTTTCTTAAATATAATAAACTACAAATCTAAGCAGACTTTCCATTGATGAATACACCTCAGTGAAAAGCACTTTTGTGGTGGCATCTCTGCAGCACATTGTTTTCAATATGAAGGGACTGATGGGATAAGTATGAATATTTTCTATCAGTTTTCTAGTAAATGACATGTAGAAATAAAGATGTGCTGAAGCATTGTTGAGACCAATGGTGTCATAGTCACCTTCATTAATGATCACAGAACTTTTCATGGGAGTTGCGCACATCGCTCTGAATCGATACGGAAGATAATGTAACCCTGGAATGTTGCATTAACATCCCACTGCGATCTGAATTAGATACTCATTTCTTTGTTATCTGTGCTTCTTCAAGTTGTCTGATATTGGACTAAACAGACATTCTGGTAAGAGGAAGACAGGTATGAAATGATATTTCACACTAAGGAGGATTACAGAATGTAAGCTTTAATTGTGGGTATTTAATTCTGTCAGCAACTTATTTGTTTCCAGAAAAACATAACACAAAGAATAGACCATATATAGCCACATTATTTGGTCACTGTATTGATTTAAGATGGTGTCTGATTATTCTTCCCTATGGTATTATCTTCTTGAAACATCTGCGGCCTGACTGCCTTGCAACATTCCATTTCAGAAATCTGGCTGACTGCCTGCCTGTGCTTGATCTCTAATTATTCATAGCAGAAAAGGGGTTCAAAGGTACAATGGGTGTGAGGTTTTTTGATTGTTCTGACAGGTGAAAGAATTGCTTATTATTCTTGGGCTAAATCAGCACTAGCTTATTAGCATCTAAACTACCTATTGTCCACACCCTGGTTATTTAACTAAAGTGAATGAACGTACTGGGATTTTAAAAGCCCAATGTTTAAAATAACTCTCTTTCTGAATCCTTTTATGATAAAATGTTGAAACGGAGTCCTTAGTTCTACAAATAACTTCCAGTTACTCAGAAAGTTTTATATTACGCATATGCAGTCCTGCAACTCTGTGTTAAAGAAAGGATAAATAAGTGGACAATTTTTCAATATTTGTTCTCAGGATGAGTAGTCCTTATAATGACCTTAAGTAGGAAAGTTCAAGATGTTGACTTAATGCTGATGAAGACGATTTAATTCTGCACTTGGGGTGGCATGCAACTTACAGAGGAACTTGGTTGTAATGCTCTAGTAACATGGCTGTTTCTGTACTTCTCATTGGGTACAGGTCATACTGGGAGGGAGGGACTGTACGTTTGTGCTGTTGCATTGCAGATTACAGCTTGTTGCAAAGTAACTAGCATCTCCCTTGCAACAAAAACAGTAGTTGCTGAAAAAAAAATCAGCAGGTCTGGCAGCATCTGTGAAGAAAAAAATCAGAGATAACGTTTCGGGTCTGGTGATCCTTCCTCAGAACTGCATCTCCCTTCATCTTGCAGCAATGATGGTGATGCAGTTGAGTTTCTGGTCAATGGTAATGCTCAATATTAACCCTCAACATTAACAGTGCTTGAATCTGGATGTTAGTTGAGACATTTATCAAAGTACTACATCAATGTCTTAAGGACACAACAATTGATCTTTGACAAGCGTCGTCTTTTGTCTCAGGTAGAATTGTGCCAAATGCAGGGTTTTCCTTTGCTCCCGAATGACCTCAGATTCGGTACTATGCTGTTGGTGGTTACTCTTACTTTTCTCCTTTCAATCAGTTCTTGAATCCATATCTTTTTTGCGGTTGTGATAAAGTCTGAAGCTGAATAGCTCTGTTGTAACTTGAATTGAATATTGGTGATTAGGTTATTGATGAACAGTGATCACTTGATGAAACTATTAATTACTTCTTTCATTACTACACCATAACTGGAAGAGTATGGCAGATATTGCCTAGGTTAGATTTACTGTGAATTGCAGAATATAAAATGAGCCAACTTTCTGGCCCCAAAAGTCAAGTTTTCTCATATATAAGTAAATCCTTTTCAGCCACAATATGCTGTACTGATGGTTGTAGTCAGCTTCAATTTTTCTCAACACAAATACATATTTTATTTATGAATAGTTTAAAACTAGCGTAAATGAGGAAATGGAAGACATTATTATTAGTAAAACAAAATGAACTAGAGAAATTAATGGGACTTCACTTGGATAACATGATAAGGGTGGCACGGTGGCTCAGTGGTTAGCAGTGCTGCCTCACAGTGCCAGGGACCTGGGTTTGATTCCACCCTCGGGTGACTGTCTGTGTGGAGTTTGCACATTCTCCCCGGGTTTACTCCGCGTGCTCCCTTTCCTCACACAGTTCAAAGATGCAGAGGCTAGGTGGATTAGCCATGCTAAATTGCCTGTAGTGTTCAGGGCTGTGTAGATGAGGGGGATGGGTCTGGGTGGGATGCTCTGGGGTCAGTGTGGACTCATTGGGCTGAAGGGACTGTTTCCACACTGTAGGGATTCTATGATCTATGATCTCCCTGGACTTGATGGATCTATACCTACAGTGCTGAAAGAGATGGTTGTAGAAATACTGGGTGACTTGGTGGTCATCTTTCAAAATTCTGTAGACTTTAGAATGGTTCTGTCAGATTGGAAGGTGGCAACTGTAGCCCTACAGTTTGAGAAAGGAGGGAGAGAGAAATTGGACAGCAACAGACCTATTAGCTTACCATCAACCACAGGGAAAATTTTAGATAACAGAAGATGCGATAACAAGTAACTTAGATAAAAACGGTAGGATTGGGCAATGCCAAAGTGATTTATGAAAGGAAAATTATGTTTTACAATCCTGTTGGAGTTTTTTGAAGATGCAACAAGCCAAATAGATAAGGAAGAATGGGTGAATGTGGTACATTTAGATTTTCAGAAGCTCTTTGGTAAGGTCAAATGAATGGTTGATAAACAAGATTAGAGCACATGGGATTAGAGAGATCACACTGGCATGGTTTAAGAACTGGTTAATAGGCAGAAAGCAGAGTTGAAATAAATGGGTCATTTTCAAGTTGGTACACTGTACTGCAAGATTTAGTGCTTAGCCCCCAGCTATTCACATAATTAAACATAAAATTTCTAAGCTTTTTTTTTCCATTATATGTCCTTAAACCTTCCAGTTCAATAGCAAGTACAATGTTTATATAAACATTTAACCAGTAAGTGTTACAAGTGCTGTGCATTTGTCTACGTGTTACAAAAAAAATTATAAATTTCCACATTTCCAAATGACAGAAAAATAGGTCAGAGTAAGATAGCACAGAGTGGAGCTGGAGTAACACAGCAGGCCAGGCAGCATCAGAGGAGCAGGAAAGCTGACATTTCGGGTCAGGACCTTCTTCAGCTTTCCTGCTCCTCTGATTCTGCCTGGCCTGCTGTATTCCTCCAGCTCCACACTGTGTTATCTCTGACTCCAGCATCGGCAGTTCTTACTATCTCTTAGTCAGAGTGAGAGTTGTGAGGAAGGTGCAAACATACTTCAAGGGGGATTAGTGGACGAAAGGCTTGGTGCCACTGCTTTTGGAGTATTTTGTGCTGTTTTGTTCTCCTTACCCAAGGATTGGTACACTGGCCATTGATGGGTTGTAACAAAGATTCACCAAACTAATTCCGGGGATGGAGGGATTATCTTATGAGGAAAGATCGAATTCAGTGGGTCCATTTTCTCTACAGACTAGAAGAATGAGGGGTAATCGCATTCAAATTTACAAAATTCTTACAGGTAGATGTGGGAATTGTGCTTCTCCTTGCTGGAGGACATAAAGCACAGGAACACCATTTCAGAAGAACGGCAGATGAGGAGGATGTTCTTCACTTTGAATATTTGAAATTCTCTGCAGCAGAGGGACAGTCATTGGGTACGTTTGAGTCCGAGTCTGATAGATTCCTTCATATGAAAAACATTCAAGGATGTTGGGATAGTGCAAGCAAATGATGTGGAAGTTGCTCAGCCATAATCTCACTGAATCGCAAAGTGAACCTCAAGGTTTAAATGGCCTACTCCCACGTCCAATTCTTACGTTCTCGTAACTGGGCAAAAGGAACAAAAGCCAGTGACATGGGTTGTATAGCAAAGGTGCACAGGAATTTAACGCAAACCCACTCCATACCAGAAGCAGATGATATTTCAAAATGATGTCCACCTACACTGGTATATCACTTAGACATTTATACTAAGCATACATGCTAACCACTATTTTTGGAAGGAATTTTCAAGGCTTCAACAGTTAACTTATGCACTGATATCTACAATACCCTGTTTTATATCAATAGGACGTACTTAGGTAAGCCATTGGCAGTGTCTTCAATGACCAGGATAACTAGGCGAGGGAAGCAGATAACTACTACGAGCTGCTCTTTAGCACTGCAATCAATCGTCACTAAAGTTGTTGTTAAAGTCTAACATTAAGAGATTTTGGGATCTGAGCTGCATTCTAATAAATTGGACTAAGTAAACTTGGAATTCCAATAATCACTTCTGTGTCTGGGCTCCCACGATTTTTTATGCCTGTTGCTATTGCAATAACGTGATAGATTATTGGGTTAGGATTCGGAGAGTTGCAGCTAGACTATGACCCCAAAACCAGTAACTAATCCATACATAGGCACAGTATGAATGAGGCATTTTTGAAAATAAGCTGGAATTGATTTAACTGAAGATGTTACATTTTTCAACACTTTAGTCTTCCCTATTTTAACTGTTTTACAATTTGTATTAAATCAGTGCAGCATTAATCAAAACAGAGGTGAACAATAATTTTACTTAAATTAGGCTTCTTGCCCTGACATAAACACAAAATAGATGAATTGAAAGAAGTCTGTTCCCCAAATGTTTGCCATTTCATGGTAAAACGGCAAGTGCAATGACCTTCCCGTGCAGTAGCACAAGAGATGGGCAAATGTATTTAAATAAAAATCAATGGAAATCATCTCGGATTACATCACATCAAACAAACATTTCCCACTTGCTAAATACCTACTCTTGTTACAGATAGCACCATTTAAACGGTATCAAATCAAGAAGTATGGATTGCAGACAAGGAACCTTCTTTAATTAGTGGCTTCTATTGAAGAGTGGATGCTAAAACATGCTGCTCTAACTAAAGTTCGCACTTTATGTTAGTAAAGGTGATAGGTCAGTGACTTTCATGACCCACAGGTGTAACAAAGCCCAGTGGCCTTTCTGACAGGAAACACAGAAAAGCAAACAAATAGTCACCCCAGGCACTGTCCGATTACTTAAAGCTCTATGTGATTGGCAGCTGTGACATTATGTCAAGGGCTGGCTAGGGAAGGACACTTGTCAGTACTCCACAAAGCACCTAGATAAGAATGGCTTAAACAGCAACATAGTGGAATTGATCTTTTATTTAACACAGCAAGTTAACATGTAAACAGAACAATGAATAGCCTTTGAGCCCTCTAGTTTCACATGAGGTGACAGCACAAAACAGATCACTTAAGTCTGATCTCAGCACCTGTTTTGGGAGTGTACTTTTTAAATAGTTTTAGCTTGTCTGTTTCACAACATAAAAGGATTCTAGTGCATACTAACATTTACTAATTGTTTGGATGGTGTACAGTGTACAATAGAAGTTAATTATTTTAAAACTGAAAGCATGTACACTTAGTATTACGGGACAAAAATACAATCGGATAGCACCTTCAAAAGATAGCAAAGCTCATTTTTTGATTGCAATATTTCTTTAAGAATGATCGAGCTGCCAATTTCAGACTAATTTATTAACTTAGATCAAAATCACATAACTAAATTGGATTATTACATAGAAAAATCCAAGGTATCAGTTGACAATCACACAAAGTGATGAAATCCTCTCATCTCAAGTTACAGAGTTATAGCGCCAAACCAACATTAGTGATACTTCTATTCTTTTTAAACTCTTGCCTGAGGATCTCTTAGATGTGTTGTGATACCTTAGATTCAGAGTTTGTTAACTAATGGTAAAGAATAACAAACAGATTTTAAAAAAAAAGAGTCTACAGGACTTCTGATAGTTTGAGTAGAGCAAGACTATTTTCACTGTTTGGAGAAATAGTGACAAAGACTATCAATTTAAAATCATTGCAAAGGGAGTGAAGGTAGGGAGGAGATTAAGGGAAATTTCATTACATGGGGCGTGGTTTCAGCAGAGATTGCCATGTCAGTATGTTAATGCAGCAAGTATCAGTGTGTAGTCAACTAGTTGTATCTTTTAAGCGGCAAACAAAGAAACATTTAGAAGAGAATACAGAGTTACTGGGAGAATACATGGCATTAGGATTAATTTTGGATGGCTCTAGCGAAAGATCCAACACACATGCAACATGCTGGTGACTGATTTCATTCTAGAATGATCGACTGTGGTTTCTGGAATGGATGTATTAGTTTTCTAAAACTTTTACTGAATATTCTTTATGATAAGGAAAATCTGAATCATTGTCTGCAAGGTACTCAGTGATTGAACAGCCTCTGATACTCCAGTGAAAATAGATACAGCCTATACAGCCTCTCCCTATAGCTCAAACCCTCCAACCCTGGCAACATCCTTGTAAATCTTTTCCAAACCCTTTCAAGTTTCACAACATCCTTCCTATAGCAGGAAGACTAGAATTACATCCAGTATTCCAAAAGTGGCCTAACCAATGTCTGGTACAGTTGTGACATGACCTACTCAATGCATTGACATATAAAGGTAAGCAAACCAAATGTCTTCTTCATTATCCTATCTACCTGGGTCTCCACTTCCAAGGAACTATGAACGTGTAATCCAAGGTCTCTTTGTTCAGCAACACTCCCCAGGACCTTACCATTAAATGTATAATCCTGCCTTGATTTGCCGCTCCAAAATGCAGCATCCCACATTTATCTAAATTAAACTTCACCTGACACTCCTCGGCCCAGTGGCCCATCCGATTAAGATCCCATTGTATTGTGAGGTAATCTTCTTCGCTGCCCAGTATACCTCCAAATCTGATGTCATCTGCGTACATACTAACCATACGTTCGATGTTCACGTCCAAATCATTCATATAAATAACAAAATGCAGTGGACCCAGCACCGATCCTTGTAGCACACCGCTGGTCGCAAACCTCTAGAAAAAAAGCAACCCTCCACCAACACCCTCCGTCTCCTACCTTCGAGCCAG
>JAHRHZ010000065.1:27371179-27421291 GCA_024137785.1 Ginglymostoma cirratum
GCTGAGCAGCTATCAACCCAAGGGCCACTGGGGATGGACAATAAATTTTGGTCTTGGCAGTGATGCCCAAATCTCATGAAAGAATTTTTAAAAAAGTATCTTGGCTTAGCGCAATGGATGTCCTCTTATCTCTGAAATTACACTTCAGAGACTTGAATCATGCATTTCTGCATGAATCCTATCCTGGTGAGGCCCTGCCTTTTTAAATGAGACATTATAACAAGGCCCCACTTGCCTTCTCGGATGGGCATACGAGATCCAATAGTATGATGAAAAGAACAGTGGAATTCTTCTTTTGTCTGGTCAATATTTATCCCACTCCCAATGTTACAAAGTGTATTTGATTATTTATCTCACTACTGTTTATCGTATAAAGTAAATTGGTGCCTTGTTCCCCTATATTATTGGAGTGATTAGATTTGAAAAGTATTTCATTTGGGACCTTCTGATGATGTGAAAGACACTACATAAATGCAAGCTCATTCTTTTACGTTAGTACAAAGTGATCACTGAGTTTATGTATGCACATGTTGCTTACATGAAAGGAGACATTCTTGGTACTAGATTAGAACAGAAGGATAAGAGTTAAGCTCAGAGCAAGCATTGTGATCATGCCAGAAGGCAGTCTGCAGGTATTGAATTGAAAGGGATGAAATACAATGTGGAACACACAACCGGCCAAAGCACATCAGAACTATTGAGATAACTGCAGCGGAAAATAGAATGGTCAAGGGTGAGAGATTGACAAATAGAAGAAATGAGGGTGATCCATAATCACAATTACACAGGATGTCAGTGATTGGAAATTGCATTGGATGCACCATGAACAGGGAGTGGCAGGAGAAGTGAGCCTATAAATGATGATAACAATGCATTCAGTCGTGTTACAAAACATAGAGATACAGCTGCAGAAAATAGTGGAATCGAGTGTGGAATTTTTGAGAAGGTAGAAAGGGATGAGAGTTTTGTAAAGGATGGGGTTAATGTCAGTCTGAGATGCTATGACAATGTTGCTCTGTAAAGGGCCAAGAACGGGGAAGGTGGAAAGTGAGCTGGGACATCAGGCTCAGGTATAATTAAGGTGATGAGTTTCATGACGACCTTAGGCAATAAGAAGGTAACTGCAGCATGGGATCATTTTACGAGGTGAAGCTGATAGAAATGGAGTAATGGGCAATTTGAAGGCAGAGGAGACTAAAATAGCCTGATGAATGGCTTAGATTTTGGAGGTATTACAGAGTCTTTCTTATTGATAATTAAGGTAAAGATGGAAAGTACTGGGAAAGAAGGTCAGGGAAGATAACTTCTGGAGACAAAAACAGAAATTACTCAGATATCAGGACTTCATTCAAGAATTTTGAGCAGAGCTATAACATACCTAACATTCCAAATGTGGGCTAATTATAAGTAATATATTTGCAAATATCTCACACTCAAAATAACACTTGTTCATCTTCTTTTGGCTAGATTTGATGAAATGCTTAAAGTTGTGCACATATCGCCAGAACATTCAGACTGACATATACTTTTCATACATCAAGTTTTCCAGGTCTGAATTATTGACCACAACATAAATTTCATGATCAGTTAATTATATAAAGCAAATCAATAAATAATAGCTGTTATACAAATTACTTCGTAGACTCTGGTTTTCTCCAGCATCCCCCATTCTTGGTTCCTTCTACATGTTGTTCTCAGGCAATAATGTGCAAGTACAGAAACAGTTTTCACAGTTTTGCTGATGACACCCAGCTCTACCATACCATTTCTCCCAACTCTTCAGCTGTTGTTACATTATCAGATTGCTTGCCTGACATCCAGGACTATCCTTCAACTGAATAGCAGGAAGACAAAAATCTGTCCTTCGGTCTTGTTAAAATTTCTATTTCTACATTACTCGCTCATCTCCTCTCTCTGGAATCTGAGGACGAATCAGACAGTGTGAAACCTTGGCGTCAAAAGAGGGGAGCATCTGACCATACTGTCACATCATCAGCAAGATTGCTTTTTTCCACCTCCGTTATATTATCCAACCCTGTGCCATGTCGCAGCATTACTGCTGCTGAAACACTCATTAATGCCTTTATTACCCCTCTCGACTTGACTTTTCAAATGCAATCCTGGCTGGCCTCTCACATTCTGACCTTCAAAAACTTGAGATCATCAAAAACTTTGCTGTCTGTGTCTTTACTTTCAACAAGTCTCTTTCAACTATCATCACTCTGCTCGCTGACCTACACTGGCTCCTAATTAAGCAATGCATTGATTTTAAAGCTCTCATCTTTGTTTTCAAATCCCTCCATGACTACACAATGCCGCATTTCTGTAATTAACTCCAGCCTCTCAAACTCCTGAGATCTCTGCACTCCTTTAATTCCATCCTCTTGCCTGTCTATGATTTTAATTACTCAACTATTGGTGTGAATGCATTCAGCTATCTAGGCCACAAGCTCTGGAATTCATCACTAAATCTCTGCCACCCATTTATGTTTCTATACAGAGACAAGTTGTTGCATTGTCAATTCCTAAATTGGTCCCTCTAACTGCTAGCACCAGCAAAAGTAAATCTATTGATCATTACATAACTGAAACAAATGAAGACTCATTTTGTGGATCTCTCAATTTACGACTGGATCCAGAATTTTTGCTTGCTGTCCACCTAAATTTAGAGTTCAACTGAAAGTTGTTAAGGCCATAAGACATAGGAGCAGAAATTAGGCCATTCAGCCTATTGAGTCTGCTCCACCATTCAATTATGGCTGATACGTTTCTCAACCCCATTCTCCCGCTTTCTCCCCATGACCCTTGATCCCCTTGATAAACAAGAACCTGTCTATCTCCATCTTAAATATACTCAATGACCTGGCCTCCACAGCGTTCTGTGGCAGTGCATTCCATAGATTCACTACTCTCTGGCTGAAGAAGTTTTTCCTTATCTCTGTTCTAAAAAGTCTTCCCTTTACTCTAAGGCTGTGCCCTCGGGTCCTAGTCTCTCCTGCCAATGGAAGCATCTTCCCAACATCCACTTTGTCCAGGCCATTCAGTATTCTGTAAGTTTCAATCAGCTTTTCCATCATCCTTCTAAACTCCACAAAGTACAGACCCAGAGTCCTTAAACGTTCCTCATATGTTCAGCTTTTCATCCCTGGGACCATTCTTGTGAACCTCCCCTGAACTTGCTCCAGGACCGGTACATCTTTGCTGAGATATGGGGCCCAAAACTGCACACAATACTCCAAATGTGGCCTGACCAAAGCCTTATAAAGCCTCAGAAGTACATCCCTGCTTTTATATTCAAGTCCTCTCAAAATAAATGCCAAAGCTGCATTTGCCTTCCTAACTATTGACTCAACCTACAAGTTTACCTTAAGAGAATCTTGGACAGGAACTCCCACATCTCTTTGCAATTCAGTCCTGTGAATTTTCTTCCCATTTAGGAAATAGTTCATGCCTTTGGGACATTGATAGGATGCAGAGCTGAACTGAGAAGTGGTAGATGGAGTTTAACCCTGAAAAGTGAGAGGTGATTCATTTTGGAATGAAAAACATGAAAGCAGAATACAGGGTTAATGGAAAGATTCTTGGCAGTGTGGAGGAGCAGAGGGATCTTGGGGTTCATTTCCACAGTTCCCTGAAAGCTGCCATCCAGGTGGATAGTGCTGTTAAGAAGACATATGGTGTGTTAGCTTTCATTAATAGAGGGATCGAGTTCAAGAGCTGTAAAGTTATGCTCCAGCTATACAAAAGCCTGGTTCGGCCACATCTGGAGTATTGTATCCTGTTCTGGTCACCTCATTACAGGAAAGATGTGGAAGTGTTGGAAAAAGTGCAGAGGAGAAGTGCAGAAAAAGTGTACTAGGATGTTGCCTGGAATGGAGGGAAGGTCTTATGAGGAAATGTTGAGAGAGCTAGGGCTTTTCTCTTTAGAACGACGAAGGATGAGAGGTGACTTGATAGAGGTGTACAAAATGATCAGAGGTATAGATAGAGTAGACAGCCAGAGACTTTTTCCTAGGATGGAGGTAGCTATTATGAGGGGACATAGTTTTAAAGTGAGTGGAGGTAGACACAGGGGAAATGTCAGAAGTAGGTTCTTTACTCAGAGAGTGGTAGGGGTGTGGAATGCATTGCCGGACAGTGTAGTGGAGTTGGCCTCATTAGGGGCATTTAAGCGGCGACTAGATAGGCAAATGGATGATAGCATAAGGTAGGGGTGGAGGTTGGATCGACCTTAGGATTAGCATAAAAGTTTGGCACAACATCATGGGCCGAAGGGCCTGTACTGTGCTGTACTTTCCTATGCCTCTATTCTTCTTACCAAAGTGCATGACATCACACTTTCCCACATTGTAGTCCATCTGCCACGTCTTTGCCCACTCTCCTAATCTGTTCAAATTCTTCTGCAGCCTTCCCACATCCTCAGTACTACCTGTCCCTCTACCTATTTTTGTATCATCTGCAAATTTAGCCAGAATGCCCTCACTTCCTTCATCGAGATCATTAACATATAAAGTGAAAAGTTGTGGTTCCAACACTGACCCTTGTGGAAACACCACTTGTCACCAGCTGCCATCCTGAGAAAGACCCTGTTAACCCCATTCTCTGCTTACTGCCTGACAGCCAATCTTCTTTCCAGGCTAGCACTTTGCCTCTAACGCTGTGGGCCCTTATCTTACTCAGCAGCCTCCTGTGCAGCACCTTGTCAAAGGCCTTCTTCAAGCCCAGGTAGATAACATCCATTGGCTCTGCTTAGTCTAACCTGCTCATTATTTCCTCAAAGAATTCCAACAGGTTTGTCAGGCATGACCTCCCCTTGATGAAGCCATACTGACTTTGCCCTATTTTACCGTGTACTTCCAAGCACTCAGAAATCTCAACTTTCACAATGGATTCTAAAATCTTACCCACAACTGAGGTTAAGCTGTAATGTTCAATCTTTTGCCTTACGCCCTTTATAAACAGGGGTGTAACATTAGCGATTTTCCAGTCCTCTAGGGCCCTCCCTGACTCTAGCGATTCCTGAAAGATCATCGTTATGCATCATTAGGACACAAACTTGCTAATACAAGGGACAATTACGATGACATTGCAATTTGTGTTGCATATGGGCCCACAGGCTCCTTGAATCGAGGCACCATGTGCAAATGGATCGTGTTTTATTTGTTTGTGTAGACCTGACGTCATACGCATCAAAAGTAGCACATCTGCAGCGTCACAAAATAACATTTTTCAATATAGGAAAAACAGTTCCTAAGCTTAAGATTTTCTTTGTAATGCCGCTCATTCTGCAACTATCTCAACCACTGGAACATAGCACTCCAATAAAAATCCTAATTGCATTCTGTTATGGACATTGGCAGTGTTCGGCCACACACTCTTCCAACTGAACTTTGTTAAGAAAGCCTGGAAATTTAAATTTAAAAAATTGCCACTAACACATCAGGAAACTGTAATTATGGGGCACAGCAGCTGTAATCACACACTATTCATGGAAACATGAAGCCCTTATTAAATAACTTACATCATTTGGGCAGCTTTCAGTACCAACTAGTCGATAAAGACTTGAAATATTACTCTCATTTCATGCAGGTTTAAGTTCTCAGGTTTAAATCCAGTAGACTCTAAATACACAATTAGATCTTTTTTAGAAACAGATCAGTTCTGTTGTTGCATATCAATTTTTTAAAAACTTTACTTTAATACAAAAGGAAGAATATTATAAACCCATGTTTCAACAGAGCGTACAATCACGTACAGACCTATTCCATGAATCAGCAAGTTTGCAAATTTCTCCCATTGCATTATCTCCCACCTCTGCCTTTCCTCATTCTTAGCACTGCCAAAACTCTAAACCATACTTTCCCCACCTGGAGACTTGATTTCTCTTTGTTGACTTCCTATCCATAAATCGCTGTACACTTCAACAATTGCAAAACTCCACGACCCACATCCTTTCTTGTGTACTTAAATCTACAAAACTACTGCAGTGGCTCTTAACCTCTGATACTCACCTCACTTTCAAGTCTCTCCATGATCCTGCCACACCCTAATCTGCAAACTTCTCAAGTCTTTTCTTCGCATCGCACATTTAGGTCTTGCGAATCTGGTACGGTGACAGAACTTGCGGCTGCTTTGGCCCTACTTTCTGAACATCCCTTCCTACACCCTTCATCTCTTCACTTATCCATCCATTTTTAAAAGCTTTCTTGTAGCACAGTGTTTATTTATGGTCATTTCTGCCACTTTGATTCCATATTTCAGTTTCTGATCCATTAACTCAAAGCATCTATGAATGTTTGTCAATGTACAGATACTACATAGATAAAAGTTGTTCTGCTGTTTACAAAACATTAACATTTCACTTGCTTCTCAATGTTAAGCAGTTTACTTGGAAGTGTTTCACAGACTATAGGCCTGACACTTCCTTAAGAAGGAAAGGATGGCAGTAAGAGTCACCTCAGGGCACTTATTGAACTTCTGATAGACAGTTACACTACAAAATTGGCAGAAGCATGCTAAGTACCTGGCCTTTTGTTTGTGGGTTCATGAGTATGTGGTATCAAATGTATTATTCTAAAAGAGGAGTGAAAATTACGCTTAAAAAATACAGTATTTTCCCCTTAAAAGTTCATCTTGATTAAGTAATCTCTTTAAAGGACCAACTTTCTCTCTCTCCAACTTAATTTAATTTTACATCACATAATTCTGATTTACATTTAAAATCCTTAAGCAAGAAACTGACAATTTTGACTCTCACATTTGTTACTGCAAATCTGCTAATCGTTCACTAAGGGGTCAGCATGAGACTATTATTCACTGTGTCAACATTCATTAAATTGTGCTACTTTTGATGTGGAGCAACATGTTTCTAAAGAATGCCTCTTTAAATTCTTATTCCAGTCAAATAAATGCGCACTGTCAAAAAAAAGCTCTAAATGTAACACGTTGTTTAAAATTAAGACAAACTGCGTGACAATAAGCCTAACATACACACCAGGAAAATCTTAAATTATCTACATACTTCCTTGTATGTGTAAGATGACAAACTTCAAATAGTTAGTACTGCCTTGTCACTGTTGTTTAAAGTGAAATGTACTTGTATGTTAATCGCCTGCTGGGTGGAGGTAGGCAACCTGCCCTTTGATCAAAGGGACAAGTGATGGTTTTACTTTACATCCTGTCTCTCTTTAAAATGACCCATTGCTGCAGGGATAAATTTCAGGATTTCTCTTTATACTGTGTATTTTGTTACTTATTGCATACCATTACTCAAGGTATCAGGGTATAATCCATGCACTGTTTGTGGTCCTTTCCCATGGTGGCCATCGAAACCTTACCGATTCAAAACAACCATAAAGAATTTCAAATGTTGAAAAAGGACTATCTCCTTTAATTGAGCGAATTCTAAATGCATGCTCAGATACTTGTTTCCCTTTTTGTTTAAGCATGCAAAAATTTATGTCTACAATTGCAATGTTTAAATTTTGAGTAACAATCAAATTCCCTTGGTATCCAGGCCAATATTTATCCCCTTATCAAGATGGCTAAAACAAGAAATTTGAGCATTATTGCATTGCTGTTTGTGGGACATAGATAAAGAAAAGGAGTAGGCCACTCAGTCTATCAAACCCATTCTGCTACTCAACATGAATGTGGCTAATCCCCAAGGTCACATTCCCAGACTCTCCCCATGGCCCTTGACACTTTCAGCCTCCAGAAATGCAAACAGGAAGATTGCAGTCTCAAACCTGCAATCAGCTGATGTACTGCATGAACAGTCAGATATCAAGACAATGGGACAGAGTGTGTTTCAACCCCTTAAAACAATATTCATACATAAGTTGATCCCCTACCTTCTGGCTAAATTTTTAGCCTCAGAACATCTACATTGTTGCAAAAATATACAGTAATCTCTGAGGCCCCACAAATAGAAATGATTGTTTTCCAAATACATCCCATTAAACCTCTTTATAATTCCGAACACTTTCAACTCTAACAATGAAAGTTCACAGTTTGACAAACTTTCCCAGTACCATATCTTTCGGTTCTGATATTGGCCTTGTAAATCTCTTCCAAACTTCATTTAGTCTTCTGTTAAATTTTTGTAGTTTAAAACCAGTCAGCACAGTACTTCTAGTGTGGACTAACCAAGGTGCTACATGTGCTACTGAGTTTATATTCCCACCGTATACATTTCCTCTCCCTAGTCTCATTACTTTGTATTCGTCCACATTGATTGTTGGCTTCTACTCATTAGTCCAATTTATCCAGGTGCCTTTCTATTTGGGTTACTTGTTTTTAACTCAAGAGAATTCGGAACTGTTGTCATTCTCTATGCCTTAGATGTACTGAGGATAGAACACTGGTAGTTAGTATAATGAACAAGTTAATTCATTGTGACAAAATTAAAATTGAAAGTAATTCAGTCTATTTAATAATTAACTGTCCCTATCACATAAACAAATATTACAAAGCACTGTGGCACTATGTTCAACAGCAAAAGTCAATTTCTTGAACTGATATGCAAGAAATTTCATTTATTATTCAAACAATCCTGTCAGGCTGGTCTGATTTATAATCTGGTTTTGCATACACCGGTTAGGGGATGGGCAGCTCACTGCTGCCTTCTTGGGGACTGTTGGGAATGGGCAGATCCTGGCATTGTCAGTGCTGCTCATATCCCTTGAAAGTATAAAGATTGCAGAATACAGAAACATGTTGTCAAAGCTTTTTTTCTTGTGCTCATCAGAACAGATGCAAGAATGACAAATTTCAAATGATCACAACAATTTATACTGCAGAGAATGTGTACTGATTAGTTAGCAAGGCAACACTGGTTGGCTAAGTTGTTGTCATGGAGAAAACAGGGACTAAATCCGACCACCATTTTGAACACTCAACATGGCCTCGATGTGCTGAATGGTCTCTTCCTATGCCATAAGTTTTTATGATCAAACAAAACAGCCTTGTAGCTTCACAATGGAAAGGATTCAACTGTTGAATGCCAATATGTGAAATACTGAGGTGATTTTAATGATTCTGTAATTCTGATGTGCAGTCAGATCTGTGAAAGACAGCGGAAATTGCTTCAGTTCGAACTATCAAGTACATTACATTGAGATGAAAGTGGGCGTCTCAGAGATGTTCATTCTTAAATATTCTAACTTCACTTTGAATCTTTTACACTATTTAACTGTGACCAACATTGCTCCATAAGATCAATGCCAGTTTTCTGAGCAAACTTTAATGAACTATGCTATGAAAAATAACAATGTGGCCTGAATGCATCAAATTAAAGAAGTCTACAGCTGCTGTAAAACTACATAAACAATGGATGTACTTGTCACACATCAAAGTTTCACATCCTTCTGTTATAATATACTTTGCAAAACTACAGATCCATTATTTTACTTAATTCAGGATTTTATAAATTAGAATGAACATAAAGCAACCAATAAAGGAAATCTTTAAGACAAAATGAATAGTTTATTATCATATTAAGGGTAGATAATACTAAGGATTTTACAAATGAAAACATTTGAGTTGAGTTAGTCAATCATCTCATCAAAAAGTAATCTTCAGTGATGCTTAACAAATTAAGGCAGCTACTTTTTGGCACTTTTCATTTGGATTTTCAGCATCGTTCAATTTTTTTTTCATCTTTGAACTCATTAGATGCATACAAATTCAAGGAGAAAAACCAACAATGATACAGCATAATTTGAGAGCGCTGACTGGTTGGCATGTACACCAATTGACAGAGGCACTGTTATGAAGAATGCAACAATTAATGATGATTGACAGTTAACTGCTAGGCTTTGTTTGAATTTTAAGCCCTGATTAGTCAGGGCATTGCCCTGAGAAATGAACCAGTGAATTGCTGTCACCTGTTTTGCTGAAGAACATTTTCCAATCCTCCGTGTCGATAGGCAAGAGCAGCTAATGTTGCACCATTGTTTACAAAGGAAGATAGGGGCAGATCAAGTAATTGCAGACCAATCTAATCTTAAATTATTGCAAAAAATTCTAAGCGCAGAGTAAATCTTCATTTGGAAATACACGGATCAATTAAAGACAGCATGTTCCTGTTAAAAGATGATCACATCTGGCTGAAACAAATTAATTTTTTTGAGGTGGTCACATGGACGGTTGATGAGGATAGTGATGTGATCTATATGCATTTTGACAAGGCTTTTGATAAGTTCCACATGGCAGACTAGTCAGTGAAGTAACAGTCCATACCACTGAACTACTGGTAAACAGGAGCCAAAATTGTCTCAGAGACAGGAAGCAAAATGTAACAGATGATGAGCATTTTTGTGACTCCACTGACACATGGCCAGGCTCTCTTCACAGTTTCTTGATTTTTGCAGTACATAGCAATAATTGTAGGAAAATAATTCAGAAGTTTGCTGACAACAGAAGAAAATGGCTATGTGGTTTACAACGATGAGGAAAACGGTGGAATACAGAAAACGATCAATGAACTTCAGGTAGCTGGAACAGCGGCAAATTAAGTCTGAAAAATGTCAGGCAATCCATTTTTGAAAGGCTAATTACAAGGAACATAAGAAAGGGGAGCAGAAGTAGGCCATTTGGTCCCTTGCGTCACCCCTACCTTTCAATTACGTTCTGCTGATGTTCTATCTCAACGCAATTTCTCCACACTAAGTTGATATTCATAAAATTGAGGGATTAAGATACTACGGATAGGAAGGTTCCTATTACTCTTGGTTAATGGATCCATCACTAGGGGGCACAGATTTAGGTGATGAGTGTTTAGACTTGGAAAAAATTTGAGAGGAAACTTTATACGGAGAGGATGGTGAGGATCTAGAAATATTGTTAGAAAAGATGGGACAAGCAAGAACCCTCACTACACTTAAAAGTACTTGGATATGTATTTGTCCATAGCCTTGTGGGCTACAGCACTTCAAGAGCTGAAAGTGGGATTACGTTGAATGTTCCTTTTGACTGGCACAGGCACAACTGACCGAACGGTCTCCTCCTGTGCAGTAAGTTGCTATACTTTTTTTCAATATATTGGGCCTGAATACAAGTTCCATCACCTCAATAAAGTTTCTGGAGTGATTTTATTTGCTGTATAATTAATGCCACCACACTATCGTTCATTGTAACTCACCATAAAACTCACCTCTGAGGAAGGGTCACCGGACCTGAAACATTAACTCTGTTTTCTCCTCCACAGATGCTACCAGATATGCTGAGCTTTTCCAGCAACTTTGTTTTTGTTCACCATAAAACACAGTGCCTTACTGCCACTCTTTCTTCCATTAAAGGCCTCTTAAAAAACCCATATCTTCAATCCTTCAGTCTCCAACATAAAGATTTCCTGTCTCCTACTTAACTTCTTTGCCATTTGTAAAGCAACTATGCTGCTTCTCTATACAGGAATGCTATAAACATATTTTTTAAAAAATCACAGACTTGTTCCATCCTGGCCTCAAGAACACCCTTGTTAGTTCAAATTCTTCTTTACAATTTTTTTATTTATTTCAATCCATGTGTTGCCACATTGAAATAAACTGGTTTTATTTTTTTAAAAAAACCCTCCCTACTGCCCCTGCCACCAAACACGGCAAGTACAAATGGCATTGGTTATGGTCAGGGGTTGAAACGTACATGGAGGCAAGGTGCACACAGGAAGCAAGAATATTCAAGCTCTAATTATTACCAAAAAGAAAGGAAGGAAGACTTATATAATGCTTTTCATGACCACCGGATGGCTCAAAGTACTTTACAACTAACAAAGTTCTTTTTGATGTTTAATTGCTGTTTCAATGTGGGAAACAATGCAGTCAATGTGTCACGGCAAACACTCACAAACAGCAATTCGATAATGACCAGATAATCTCTTTTTCTGTGATGGTGACGGAGGGACAGAGATCAGCTAGGTTCCAAATGTAACTCCCCTGCTCTTCTTCAAAATAATGCTGTGCAATCTTCTACATCCAAGCAGGTTTTAAGGACCCACAGTTTTAAGGTTTTATCATAAGGATGGCACATTCTCTACTTCAGCTGGAGAAGCCACACCGAAAATTAGCACAGTTCACAGAATGGTACAGCAAGTGAAACACACTTAATACTGGATTTTATACCAGTATACAATGATGAGAAAAGGCCTCCTTTCTCTGTGGTCTCTTGAAGTCGAGATAGAATGAATTTAATCACTTCAGATTTATATAACAATACTGTGCTGCAGCTTTTTCCTTGTGAATAATTTCGGATGATGTCCCTGTGAAGTGCCATGAAACATCTACCACATTAAAAGCAATGAATTAATGAAAGTTGTAATTGAGACTTCCCAGAAATTTAACGCAGGTACAATCCTTACCAGGCCACAGAGCAACTTCTCAAACATGAGTCTGCATTTCGCTCAAACCCAGTGGTAAAGAACAATCTCGTTATTCGCAGGCACACACTACAGCTTTTACATTGCAAATGCTGCCAATATTTTCTAATATTTTAAAACTGTAAATCTGTAACTGTTCAAAAACAAATGCTTATTGTAAAATGATCCAGTTATAATACTTTTATAAAGTTCGAGTATGGTTGTACTGATACCTGGAGATGGGTTAAAGCGAAAACATTTTTCAACAGGTTTCCTGAGTTCAGCTTTGTTTAAATAAAAACAATTCCTGACAAGGGTGGATATGGCCAAGAATGTATTCATATGTATAACAGGTTATTACAAAGTATGCACTTAAAATTATGTCCTTATGGAAATAAACAGAGTATTGTAGAGCAGCTTGTGCTGGCGGGCAGTGTTGTTGTTTTCTGTGTACTGAAGCAAGTGATGATGAACAAAGTGGGGATTTGAATGAAGTTTTTGTTCATAAATACAAATTACTAGGTGGTGACAATATAGGTGATGTCTGCATAAGAGTTTCCTGCGAAACTAAGATACAATTCAACAGGTATTAAATCTGTAATTAACTGTTTTCGAAAATGGGGAACTTGGTTACATTAGCAAACATTAGCATATTGCTAAACTTCACATGCAACTCATTTGTACTTCTCACTACCTCTCGTTACCTTTCAGGATTTTTGATTTACTCTTTCTTTTAGGATTTCACATTAGAGAGAGCTGAATGTTTGCTCATTCAGCTTACGTTATTTTAATTACCACAGAAGGTAAAACTTGGCCATCTCCAAGTGCTGAAAAACTTAGCGTACATTGCGCACTCAGACATTTGATCCCCTCCTTGATATGACCACCATACTCCTAACATCAACACAACGCATTTGTAGTATCATTAACATAGCGAAACATCCCAATGGTGATAACAAGCGTGGGGCTGGATGAACACAGCAGGTCAAGCAGCATCATAGGAGCAGGAAAACTTGACGTTTCGGACCTAGACCCTTCATCAGAAACATCCCAATGGATTGTGCAGGAGTTATAAAATGAAAATTGTCACTGAGTTACAAGATATTAAGCAGTTGAAGTGTGATTTAAGGAGTGTCCTAAATGACAAAAGAATGGTGGAGATATTTAGAGAGAAAGGTTCAGACCTTAGGATCTTGGCAACTGAAGGCACAACAACCAGAGGTAGCGAATCATTATCTTGTGTGCCTTTTAGCAAGTCTTCATGGCCATGGCATGGAATGGTATTTAGCTTCCATTCCTGAACAATGGTTTTTGCTTCCTAAACATGTCAGCAGCAATGAATGCATTGTGTCCTTCCAGATGACATAATCAAGTTGGCTGAACTACGCAGTCTCAAACTGAACCAAACAAATATACATTCACTTGTTCTTTTATGAAATAATGAACAAGTAAAATTTCTCAGTATGCTGCTGAAGACAACCATCTGGATGTTCTTAAGGATTGGGGAAAAAGTCGCAATATATTATACAGCAGGGAGGTGATGGAAAGTTGGTATGATTCAGCAGGATATCATCGTAGTAAGCCTTCCAACCAACATACCTTATAGGGTTTGGGATCAGACGCTCAGCTCAGGACTTACTCTAGATAAGACTAGAACTAGGAGGGAAAACACACCTTAGTCACTGTGAATGTCAAACAAACAGAATGCTGGAAAAACTCACAGTGGCTGTCACTTGTAGCTTGGTTGAGGATCTCTCTGATGATGTGGCAATGGCTTAAACCTGATTTGAGAGATCTAAACAGCATGTTATATTTAGAGAGGTGACAATACAAGAGGTTTTATGAGGAACAGAGACTGGAAATGTGATGGTAATATGCAATACAGGAGTTTTTTTTGAGAAAGGAGGTAATGACGATGCCTTGAAAAGAAGTGCCACATTATCCATGGAGAGGAAATCAATTAAAAAGTCAGTCAATATTTAGGAGGCAGCTGTGTTGTGGAGCAGCACCACTGATCTAACTAATAGTCTCAATAGTAAAGAGGCTTGTGGTTTTTATGCATTTGCAGTTGGAGTTAAGTCACAGACACATGCTCTCATATCAATTGCTAATGTTGACATTAGTGTTAATACCAATAAATGTCAAACTTATGATTTCATATTTAGTCACACCAATGAACTTACTAACAACCATGTTTGTACTTGTCAATACATCGGTTCTTTCCAAGACAGAAACCTGGCAAGTTTCAGACAAGACACACAGTAGCACCTGGTACAACATGATTTCCGAAAACAGAATCACATAATTGACTTGACTTGCAAACTTGTAAATTCACAAGTAAAGGAATTAATCTCCCTAAAATTTCCAGTCAGGCAGCAAGAGCAATTAAAACTCTAAATACGTCATGTCAGTCCATTACTATTGATTAGCAAAATCCTATCTGAGCAATTTGGCAGATGTAGAATTTTGGAGCCATGACAATAGCTCTGATATGTGTCCTAAGGAATCCAGCTCAATAGTCTTACCAAGGTTGACAGACATTGGTCTCCAAATCAGGATTAGGCACCTTGGCAATTGCAATAAAACAATGCATTTCATTTCAAAGGTTAGTTTCATCACTTGTCCAAGCAGTTATTTCCTCATGCTGATGAAACAATGTTGTTCGAACACAAGAGGAACTCTTGAAATAATGAAGACTAGCATTCTTCTTTCAAAAAAAGTAATTTTAGCTCGATTCAGAAGTGCTACAATGCAGAAACCAGGAAAAGTGCAGATCACAAGGAGGAGGATAATGCTTCTTGCTAGCCTGCTTTTGCAGGAGAGTAAAGCAGTATTAACAGAATTAAAGTCTAGAAGCTCTTGTCTCTTGTCTTTGAAAACTTCTGCATCACTCACCTAAGGGTTGATGATATACTGAAGATGATTGCATTACCCATTGTTTTGCTTACCTTAAAAATGAATGATTTAAACAGTTCTGGAAACATCATTTACCAATTGCAGGAAAGAGCTTGTAGAGTTATGCAATTGTTGATAATCTGTAAATTGTTCAAAAGTATTCAACATAATTTCTAAACTATCAATACAATTCTACAATTCCTTGTCAGTGGCATAAAACTATAAATTACACTGATTGTGTGGAAGTTTCTCTCTTGTGCTAAAAAAAATCAACAGGATAATGACATGGAAAGAATATAAAATCAAGCACGATACAAGTTGATAATTAAAGAGAAATGGGACTGATGTGCCTAGGAGCCAAGATGGAGTGAAGTCACTCAGCATTCAGGAGTATGACAACAGAGATTTTAACTACCAGGCCTCAGCTTGCCATTGGAGTCAACTCCCATGTGAATTTGGTGGGATAAATAATGTTATTGATAGGTATGGAGTTTAAGGCAGCAAAGGCTGTGATTGGAGACCAATCAAATGGTCTCCAACTCTAAGCATAGTTCTTGAGCAGAGAATAAAAGCCAGAAGCAGGGTAAGACAAAGTGCTCCTGCTCTTGACAGTCCACAGGGAAAGTTGTTTTTGAAAATAATACCTTTCTTAGGTTATTGCACTCCTCAATCCACTTAGCCTGATATCAGATATCTTTGGATTAAGACTGCAGTGGATCATAATTATGCAGTTATGCAATTATGCACAAATTTGTGCACTTTTGGTCACCTTATTTAAAGAAGGAGGTGAAGGCATTCGAGGGGGTTAGAGGTTTCCTAGATTGATATTGTCTTTTGTGAAAGGTTAGACAGATTGAGTTTGTTTCCACTGGAATGTAGGAGTGTGAAGAGTGATTGATTTAAGCATCTAAAGGTCCTAAAAGGTCTCGACAAGCTGAATGTTGAAATTATGTTACATCTTGTGGGTGAATCCAGATCTAGGAGGTACTGTTTAAAATTAGGGGAGCACCTTTTTAGGGTATAGATGAGGAGAGTTTGGAACATTGCCTCAGAAGCTGCTGGAGAAGGGGTGATTTAATATTTCTAAAGTGGAGGTAGATAGATTATTTTTAGGTAATGAAATCAAAGGTTATCAGGGGTGGAATTCGAAACACAAGCAAATCAGCCACTGCCTCACTGAATGGCAGAGCAGACTTGAGGGGCCGAATAGCCTACTTCTGCTCCTAATTTGTGTGTTTGTATGTAAAGAGAGGGAGAAAGTGCAGAGAGACAGAGACAGCTTGTCTGTATTGTTAATCATTTTAAAGCTTAAATGGGCCATCTCACCTGTAATTTATGGAGTATAAGTTGTCAACTGAATAATGTTCAGATAATCTTGCTTGAAGTTTGTTCAATACAGTCAAAGATTTAACACTTGGAATCTTATCATGTGATCTTTCCAATCCGTCACAGGAAATTCAAGTACCATTTTTCAAATTATCACTTTCTACAGTTTCTATCATAACAATATTTATCAAAAGGCCTTGCTGTCTTCCATCAGGTGCCCTGCACTCTAAAAAGAGCTAGTTAATATTGATTCAGCAGACAGGAGAATGAGAGAGACTGAACTGTGAAGTACATTTCACAAGGCAGTAAGACACCTACCAGCATCCATATTTACAATGTTCAAGTGATGCAATCAATGTTCAATACCCCTTTTATTTCTGAATGAAAATTTACAAATCTCCTTGTATCAAATGACAAGCTTGAAACAGACTCATTCCCAACTAGTAAAATTATTTTTGGTCACATGATGTAAGAAAAACAATTTCACAAAACCCTAAATGATAACTCGAGAACTATGTAAAAGTTCCAAAGCAGATGAGATTGCGACTGGACAACACCAAGATGGCACACGGATTCAAAATGAGTCTAAGAATCTCTCGTTTCACAGGCCATAAAAATTCCTGAATATGCATCATAAAACTGTCAAAATAAATTTATATCAAAATTCTTGCAAGGTTCATTTGCGTTTCCTTTCATTCAATCGCAAAGACACAGGAAACTAGAACTAGTTAGTGACTTTTGCTATAGTGCAATCTTTATTTTTGTGTGTACCAATTGTATATTAGTCATAAGTGGCTCACACCATTGTCATGCTACTTTATTCAACTATTCGGGTTTTGTTGGGCAGAAGCATTTTTCGAGATATATTTAATTTGTATTCCAGTATAGAATCTGTTAGGGAATGATATGAATTAGTTTTTGAACAAATATTTCAAAGCAATGAGAACATCAGCTTTCTTGATTTAGTAGATCACTATTTTGAGAAGTGCAGATATCTTGACACATTACGTAATTTTACAGGAATTGTAAAAATAACTACCTTCAGTATCTGCCTTATAAACAACATTATGGAAAATCTGCTATGTTAACGCAATATCTTAACATGGCCTCTGCTGATCAAGAACTACAGCAAGTATCTGGGCACAAGTCCTCGAAGTAAATTATCCATGACGTGAACAGGTTAGGGTAAAAGGTCACATGGGAACCTTCTCGATGAAGTTGAGTCGTAATAAACTAGAATTTAAAATTTAAGTCCAATTTTCCTTCCTTGACCTTCACTTCATTCTTCCAAACTTGTTTTTACACATTTCCTCAGTGAAAACTGGCTAAGAGTTCAATCCTTGATTTCAAAAGCAGTGTAACTTTGTTGACTAAGTTATTAGCATTACAAAGCTAACAAGTAATAACTTATATGCCTAATAGTAAATGATAGATGTCTTCAGTAGAATGTGTACATATTAGTGTGGAATTTAATTGCTGCTGCCAAGGCCTTACGTGTTTTTTCACATCTCCAGAACGACTGGTATGAATAATTTCTCACCTGCTCTGCTACAATATCAATTTCTAATTGATATTTCTATCAAAGGCAATGTGGACAGAGAGAGAGAAGCAATGACACAGGAACAACAAATAGCAGAACACACACAAAGAAACACTGCACAAAGAGCAGAACATTTGAGCATTACAGCATCCAGTGCAATATGATCTGAGAAGAGAAAATCCAGGCTCTCACCCCTCAGAACAAAACTGTAGCTTTGGTTCATGTGTACTGTTACGCCCATATGCCCTCCTCATCATCCTATTGGTCGATTTGTTTGAGGACATGCATGGCAGCATTGGAATGAAACAAAGAAAGGGTTAGTCAGTTTGGTGCATTAGAACATTTTTATCTCTGTTGGTAGAAATGTGAGTTTGTTCAAAATAAACAGCTAGCAGCTTCAGCACAAAGACAAACAAACATACAGATTGTCCCCAACGGAACCTACAAAACAGAAGCCAAAGCCAAAACAAGCAAAGAGTAACCAGAATCCATTTTACAGACGTGCAAGCATTTAGAATTTTAAGGCTACTTCTCGGCTATTTTATAATCTCTATACATTTTATAATAAACAAATTCTGCATAACAGTATAGGTTAGACAGTGCACTTTCATGATGCTTTTAAATATTTTCCACAAGCTGTTCATTTTAAAAAATTGTGAAATTTAATTTTCAAGTTTTTGATATAATTTCTTTAGAATCATGAAAACAAACTGCAAGTCAGAATGGATTTCAACATCTATCAGAGCAGAGGAGTGATGAAGCGTGCTTGGTGATAAACGTGAAAGATAGATTTCAAGATTTTTTTTTTTACAGGACACCAATTAGCAGGTGACATTGGTCATCCCAGGTTTAAGGACTCAAAGTTCAGCTACAACCACATCTTTGAGCCAGAGTTTAAATTAAGCAATCTGGACAGATGCACATATTGCTGTACATTCTGGCCAGGCTGGATTTTTACTACATTCCTCTATAGAACTCTGGTGTTTACCTGTTTAAAGCAAATAAGTTATCAAAGTCAGCAATGAGCACAAACAATCAATTAGGTAATTATAGGGGAACAGTATGGATTGAATCATATCCCTGTAAAATAAAGGTTATGCCCCTTAATTTCTCATAGACATAACTTGTTTCTTAATAAAAGAGATTACGGTCATCTTGTTTAGTCAAAATACAACATAGCAAAAAATGTTATAATTAACTAACATGTTGTAACAGTGTCTTAAAAAACAAAATAGACACACCAATCTTATTCACTCTGACACAGTCTTGAGACTCGAAACATTAGCTGTTTTTCTCTCTCTGCAGCTGGTGCCAGACCTGCTGAGTTTCTCTAGCATTTTGTTTTTATTATTTATAACGAACACATTTTGCATTTTGAAAATTTAGATAGTTGTGTTGTCATTTGGGTCAAAGGTGAATAAGACACAAAAGACACCCAAAAACTCAAATGAAGCTTTAGGCATGAATCGGTTATATTATTGCAAGAACAGAGAAATCAAATTGAATATGCAACTTAACAGATTCAAAAGCAGTTATGTCAAATTGTTGTCATAAACTGTAGATGATGAAAACTTTGGCACTTCAAGGTATTCCACCAAGATAACCAAGTACAAACATAATCATAGCATTATTAAGAAATAGATTATCCAGCTGGATGTCCTCATGAAAACCAACTGCAATGAACTATACTTACCAATTAGAGTAGAGTGGTAAGTTTGTCACTTGCTTCTGATGAAGCAAGTACTGCCCGTTTCATACACTAAATGCCTACTTTGTTGCAGCCTCAGATCAGTTTGCTTTAATCTCTAATCAGAAATCGCAAGAGATCTTCTTTCTCTTGGCTTTGGTGATTACAAGTCTACTTCTATTTCCAAATATTAAATGAAGTAATGCTGCAATTACTAAGGATGCCCAAAAATTGTCTCAAAAATTTGCCCTGCCATCATTCTGAAGACTGGAGGAAACAATATGAATCAGGAAATATCTTATTATTCTTTTAAACAGAGGTTTGTGATACTTCTCTGATATTTTAGCCTTTTCATTTTGAACTTGTTTGTAAATGAAATATTTCAAATCACTTCTTTCTGCAAATATTCTACAATTGATGCACCAATCTTTGAGAAAGGCAGCTTAAAAGACTTAGGACAAAAGAAATTTTAATGCAAATGTCACCCCTATTAAAAATCAGAAGAAGCTGACAGTCTACCAGAAAAATCTTATTATACAAACTCATGCTTCCCAAACGATCTGATGATCAAAAGGTCTGATGATCAAAAATCTGATGATAAAGTCCCACACATGTCTCTTTTTTGGGATTAAGGAGATGACCATAATGGGTACTTATAGCTGGATAAGGGATAGTACACTGAAAGTACGGGTAAACAGTTATATTTCTGATTGGAAAGGCATTTGTTCTGGGATCTGACAAAGATTACTTTTCTTGATATGTATCACTCGGAGATAGCAAGAACTGCAGATGCTGGATTCAGAGTCAATACAATGTGTAGCTGGAGGAATACAACAGGTCAGGCAGCATCAGAGGAGCAGGAAGTTCAATGTTTCGGGTTTACACCCTTCATAAGGACTCACTGATGAATGGTGTAAACCTGAAACGTCGACTTTCCTTCTTCTCTGATGCTGCATGACCTGCTGTGTTCCTCCAGCTACACAATATATCACTTGGACCTACATTTTAAAGTTTTAGAGTGAAATAAAGCTTGACAACATAATAAATAGTGAGGGGAACAACTGCAGATTTCAGGAGGACAGACTGGTGATACAGACAGACTAATGGCAGATACGATTTAATGTTGACATATGTGACATGATGCACTTTGCATAACAAGACAGAAAGACAACGTAATCTGAACTATGAGCAAGATACAAAGAGAAGGAGGGTTTCTGTGATGTAGTGGTACTGTCCCTACCTTTGGACTAAAAGGCCTGTGTTCAAGTGATGACTGGTCAAGAGGTGCCTCAGAAGGCAGCTGAACAGGTTGATTAAAAATATCTACAAGAGCAGAGGATTTGGGATTGCCTATTAATTGCCTATTATTTGATGATGACAGAACAAATTGCTGTAATGGTTCAAAAAACATAGGAATATAAAAGCAGCAGTAAGCCATTCAATCCATTGAGAATGTAGGATAGATTTTTAACTCTTTTAAGAAAAGATGAATTCAAAACAAAGAAGTCATGGTAAGCAAATGGGTTAGGCCTCACCTGGAGTTAAGTATATTCTGGACCCACATTTTAGGAAGGATGTCAGAACCTTGAAGAGGGTACCAATAAGGCTTAGAAGGATGATAACAGGATTATGGAACTTCAATTTCATGAGAGATTAAGATGCTCAGATTGTTCTCTTTAGAACATGGAAGATTACAACAAAATTGTGAAATTTATAATTAAGTTTAAAATTATAGTAGGTTTAGACAGCAAGTGGGAGGGATTGTTTCTTCTGCCTAGTGGGTCAGTACCAAGTGGTCATAGGTTTAAAAGAGTTGTCAAAAGAGCACAAGGGAAAAATCAGGATTTTTTTTAATGGAGGGGAGTTAAGATTTGACAGGGTGATAGAACCAGATTGTACAGGAAATTTCAAGAGGCAATTGGACATGTACTTGAAGAGGATCAATTTGATGAGGACTGGGAAACAGCAGGGATGTGAGATTAAATTGGACAGCTCTTTCGAACAGCTAAATAGTTTTCTTCTGTGCTGTAACATTCTACAGTTGGTTTCTGGTTGATTAAAGTGCCAGGAACTACAGACCAGTGAGTCTGACATCAGTGGTGGGTAAATTGTTAGAGGAAACTCTGAATGATAAGATTTACGTGCATTTGGAGAGGCAAATACTGATTAGGGGTAGTCAGCATGGCTTTGTGTGTGCAAAATCATGTCTTACAAACTTAACTGTGTTTTTTAAGGACATGACCAGGAAAATAAATGAGGGTAGAGCAATAGATTTTGTCTACATGGACTTTGGCAAGGCCTTTAATAAGGATTCCATATGGTAGATTGGTTCGTGAATCAAGGGAGAGCTATTCAATTGGATACAAAATTACCTTGATGGTAGAAGACAGAAGGTGGTGGATGATTGTTTATTTTGGACTGGAGGCCTGTGACTAGCAGGTTCAGTGAAGGGTCTAATGTTGTTTGTCATTTATATAAATCATTTGGATGAGATCATAGGAAGCACGGTCAGTCAATTGGTGGATGACCCCAAAATTAGTGGTACAGTGGACAGTGAACATGGTTATTTGAGAGTACAATGGGATCTTGATCAGCTGGGCTAATGGGCCAAGGAGTGGCAGATGGTAATTTAGGTAATTGCGAGGTGTTCCATTTTGGTAAGACAAACCAGGGCTGGAGTTACATAGTTTATGGTAGGGCCTTGGGCAGCGCTTTTGAATAGAGAGATCTGAGGGTTCATGTGCACAGTTCGTTGAAAGTGGCATCACAGGGTAGAACAGGGTGGAGAAGGCAGCATTTGGCACACTTGCCTTCATTGATCAAAGCACTGAATATAAGAGTTGGGACATCATGTTGCAGCTGTACAGGACATTAGTGAGGCCTGTGTTTAGATCACTCTGTCTTAGTTCTAGTCACCCTGTCATAGGAAAGATATTATTAAATTGGAAAGGGTGCAGAAAATATTTACAAGGATGTTACCGAGGCTACAATGTTCGAGTTATAAGGAGAAGCTGAATAGGCTGGGACTTCTTCCCTGGTGCATAGGAGGTTGAGGGGTGAACTTTTATACAGGTTCATAAAATCACAAGGAGCACAGATATGGTGAATCGCAAAGGTCGTTTCTCTAGGCTGGGGGAATTCAAAACTAGAGGTCATAGACAGCAAAATGAGAGGGGAAAGATTTACAAAAGACCAGATGGGGAACGTTTTCACACAGAGGTGAATATATGGAATGAACTGCCCGCGGAAATGGCTGATGCAGGTACAATTACAACATTTAAAAGACATTTGGACAGGTTAATGACCAGGAAAGGTTTAGAGGCATATGGGCCAAATGCAGGCGAATGGGACTAGTTTAGTTTAGGAAACCTGGTCGGCATGGACAAGTTGGATTGAAGGGGCTGTTTACGTGTTGTATGACTCTGTGACTCTATATTCCCCTTTACCACACTTTTTCTCTTAATAGGTCAATAAAATATTTGTTGTTACCTTGCTTATATACCTTTTATTATTTTCTTTGTATCCATCATAACTATTTGTGGCTCTCACACGACATGGGATTGTCCTTTCTTGCATTTGCATTAGCTGTTTCTTTCAGTTTAATACTGATTCCTTTCCATTTTCATGGACGATGGTTACTTAACTACAAAAGTGGATTGTTTGCCTTTTAGGGGTTGTGTAAGTTTTAAATAGTCTGCCAAAACCTTCCTTGAATGCTTCTCTGTAATATGTACATTTACCTCATCATCATAGAACCCCTACAAGCGTGGAAACAGGCCCTTCGGCCCAACAAGTCCACACTGGCCCTTGGAGCATCCAGCCCAGACCCATCCTCCTATAACTCACCTAATCTACACATCCCTGAACACCATGGGCAATTTAGCATGGCCAATCCACCTAACCTGTACATCTTTGGACTGTGGGAGGAAACCGGAGTACCCAGAGGAAGCCCATGCAGACACGGGGAAGAATCTGCAAACTCCACACAGTCACCCGAAGCTGGGATTGAACCTGGTTCCCTGGCACTGTGAGGCAGCAGTGCTAACCACTGAGCCACCATGCCAGCCCTCAGTTCAGACTGGCTTATTTCTCCACTTAATTTCTCACGCTTCCATCTGCCTCATTTAGATTTGAAACCTTAAATTGACATTCTCCATCATTCCCGTTAACATCCACGAATAAGTTTCAAAGTTAATCATATAATGATCACTATTCACAGACGCTTCCCTTACTGTCAGATAGTTAACAAATTCTACTCAAAAATAAATGTTGTTACAGTTGTACATGACTACATCTGAAGCAGTGTATACAATTCTGGTCTCCTTACCTAAGAAAGGATGTAATTTCATTAGCAGTTTGAGGAAAATGATTTGTTAACATACTTTTCTGAATAGCTATCACAAATACTTTCTAGAAATTTAATATCTATACTATGAGTTTTGTTTTCTCTCAGTCAATGCAATAATTAGAGTCACCCATTGGAACTGCCTCGTTTTTGTATTGCGCTCAACTGATCTTCAAATTTATATATTTCCTAAATAAATCAGTACTGTCAGGATGTGTTTGGAGAACTTCCTCAAGAGCCCATCCATCTTGTGCTGATCCTTAATAAAGATGCTCTTAAAGGGGATACGGTGATGGAAGGAGGGAAAAACAATTCCAACCACTTAAACAGAATAATTAAAATGTTTAAACCAATTGTAATTTTCTGTAATGGTTAGATATTTATACATTATTCATTAGTTGAAATAGAGTGTACTAAACAAGTATTTTTGAGATTTGAATAAGGTGGATAATTTTCTTGGCATATAGTATCAAATTGTGTTATTTCATAAATGTCTGTATATTTTAGCATTAAACATATTTGATACTATATGTCAAGTAAATTAACAGAAAATGCACATTTAAAAATACCACACAAGCTGTATAATTTTGCAATAATTTTATGGCAAAAAGGTCTCATAGTTACAAAGAAATGGAAACTGATCCTACAAAGTAAGATCCTTTGAGTGCACAATGATATCTATGGTTTAAATGAATACTTTGAGACAGATTGATGATTGTATGATTTCTCCAATCATTTGTCAGTTTCTTTTCCCCAGTGAGGCAGTGGTGGAGGCAGGAGAAGACATGCCTTCATTATAAAAACAAAATATGCGGCACTTAACAGTTTGAATTAATGTGACTGCTGATAAACAAGTAACCCGTTTGCCATTAAATGTTATGCTTGAATTTTTCTTAATGGTGAGGGACTGTGAACTGTAAAAGAGCAAAAAGATTTGGATGTCCACACACACAATCGCTAACATCTAGTGCTCAGACATGAAAGATAATCACAAAGTAATCATACCAGGATCGGTACAGTGCGCTGTTCAGCCAGCAGAGCCACATTACAGGTCACATTGAGTTCTGCGTCTGCCCACTTCGATTTACACAGCTCTTTGTTCATGGGGCAGCTAATTTCCTATGTTATCACAGTATGGGTAAAAGTATTCAATACCAAGTTTACAAAGATCAAGGGAGGTTCCACAGACCTCAACAATGTTAAAATATGGTGTTGCATTGGACTGGAGTTATTCAACATTCTTCCCAACTGGCATGGGACATCCTAAAATGAGGGTATGACATCTACTGGTTTAGTGCATTTGGGAATCTGGCTGGAAAATGACTCCTAACTTAGCACTGCAATTTTTTGGTTTAAACTCAATTGAAAGCACTTCACATTAATGTACAAATCAAGGTAATAATGCCAGCTCAAAATATTCTAGCTCCATTTATAACCCATGTCCAAATTGTAGACGTAAACCAGTATAAAATCTTTTGTCTGTATGTATTTTTGAAATGATTAATTCCGATTCCATGATCATCGGAATCTGTCTTTAATGAAGCTACTCTCCTTCCCAAAGGGCATTGAGACATTGTGAAACTATTACATTAACATCACCTCATTCAAACATTTCGTAGGGTGGTTATTTTGAATTCAAATTTGGCTGTTTTTCAAAATTAACCCGCATTTACATCACACCTTTAACACAGAAATCTGAAAAAAAAGGGTCACCTGTAGAAGAAATTACATTACTTAATTAGTAATCTGAAGAGCTGAGAAAACAATTCAGAGAATTAGTCAAAGTTCACCAGATGAGAGGAGAAACTAAAGTAGGATACAAAATTCTAGGCTAGGTATCATCAATGAGAAACAGGAAGAACTGCCGATGCTGGAGACAGAAATAACACAGCGTGGAGCTAGAGAAGGACAGCAGGCCAAGCAGCATCAGAGGAGCAGGAAAGTTGATGTTTCAGGTTGAGGCCCTTCCTCCAGCTCCATACTGTGTTATCTAGGAATCATCAATGTCCACCATCCCTCTTGCTGTGCCCTGACACCAGCCTCGGTCAGGCAGGCTGAAAAACTGAGTTAATTTGGGAGGGCCAGTTTGACTCTACACATTCTAGCTGGTATTCTCAGGTCTTGAGCCTACTTAGACTTGAAGGGACTCCTTCATATGAGTTGGACTTGAGGCCATATAAGCATCATATGACTAGCTCGCATAAACAATGATATATCACCAAAAACACTTCCTGTCAATCAGCATACATCTCACTGACTACATTGAATACTGCACAAATATTCCTCAGTGAAACTCGTGTTAAAGGGATTTTCACTAAAAGTATAACTCCAGCTTCCGAGTAATACTTGAACTACTGACATTACAGAATAATCTTGAATTCTTGTCTTCACTACCAAGTAGCAATGAAGATAATCCATCATAATATCTTTAGCTACAGCAAACATATCTATAAAAGAGAAACTCAGATGACAAGACATTTCCACAAGGTAATAGAAACATTTCAAATTCTTAAAGAATAGATCACTGAAATGAAGAAACTATTTAGATCTGTATTAATGTGGAATATGTTGTGCGACCTTTTGCCTGAAAAAATAATCTTTGAAGCATTGTGATAAAACAGTAGATGTTTATAATCCCATCATGTAACACACAGTAATTACTTTCTGGTTTATTAGGATAAGGGAATAGACCTTCAATACGTTATTCCATAGTAAACTGGGAATGCCTAACTTCATTCATTTTGGTTCTGAATATATCCAAAACTGTAAAAATCTCTTTGGATCTTGCTGTGAATAACAGAAAATTTTGAAAAGGAGATAACAAGCGTGGAGCTGGATGAACACAGCAGGCCAAGCAGCATCATAGGAGCAGGAAAGCTTGACGTTTCGGGCCTAGACCCTTCGTCACAAATGGGGGAGGGGAAGAGGGTTCTGAAATAAGTAGGGAGAGAGGGGGAGGCGGATAGAAGATGGATAGAAGAGAGGATTGGTGGAGAGGAGGCAGACACGTCGAAGAGGCGGGGATGGAGGCAGTAAAGGTGAGTGTAGGTGGGGGAGTAGAGAGGAGATAGGTCAGTCCAGGGAGGATGGACAGGTCAAGGCGGTGGGATGAGGTTAGTAGATAGGAGATGGGGGTGGATTTTGAGGTGGGAGGAGGGGATAGGTGAGAGGAAAAAACAGGTTAGGGAGGCAGGGACAAGTTGGGCTGGTTTTGGGATGCGGTTGGGGGAGGGGAGATTTTGAAGCTTGTGAAATCCACATTGATACCATTGGGCTGCAGGGTTCCCAGGCTGAATATGATTTGCTGTTCCTGCAGCCTTCGGGTGGCATCACTGTGGCATTGCAGGAGGCCCAGGATGGACATGTCGTCTGAGGAATGTGTATGTAACAATGCATGCACACAACATTAATACCATTATTCACAAAAAATTAAGCTTTCGCCTTACTCAAACTTAATTAACATTACAATTCAGATGATGAATGAGTCCAGGCAGCAAGCACTTCCAGTTGTTGTAACAAATTTGCTTTGTTGACTGAACTCGAAAGCACTTCTGATGAAATTTGAGCTTGTATCATCAGTGACTGGCAGTGTCTTTTCTAATTTGTTGTGGATGCAAAATAGAATTTGCCACGCGGTCATTACCAAGTGACCAAACAGAACATCATGACTGTTTATAGGCAAGCTGGTGAAGACTCACCTGATCAGGAGAGGGTCGATGGTTACTATGCTGTGATCTTGCCGGTGAGCGATGGTGATGGTGGTGATGGTGATGGTGGTGATGGTGATCATCATCGTAATTATCTGCCATAAGTTTCATCCGATTTTGTGTCTAAGGAAAGAAAAGTAACACATTAAATGGTCAAAACTTTCAAAGAACGCTTATAGGATAAAAACCAAAATGTGTTTGATAACGAAAATAATCCAAACCAGAGTCAATTGCTAAAACAAAAGGGGGGATGAGAAAAACTGTGTGACGGAATTTAAATGGATTTAAGTTTTGGCTTTCATTCCATAAGAGTACCATTGAAAAGAGGAGAAAATGTTCTGTTAACATCCAAAGAATCTCCTCCAAGTCACACAATGTACTTGATTTTTAAAAAAGTGAAAGAACTGCGGATGGTGTAAATCAGGCACAAAAACAGAAGTTGCTGATTTTTTCTTCACAGATGCTGCCAGACCTGCTGAGCTTTTCCAGCAACTTCTGTTTCTGTACTTGATTTTTAGCTAGTCATTCAAAAATGAACAGTTATATAGTAGCTGCTTGAAAAAAGGAAACATCAGATACCAAATAGCAAAGGTTTTCATTTAATTCGTGACATTAATTAATTAATTATCTTCAAAAGACAAGCCCAGAGGAATTAAATCATCCTACTTTGACAACTAGAGGATTATCTGGTCAATTAAAATTAATCCTAGAAAATAGCACAAAAATAACACGGCATACAGTAGGTTCCACCTTAAGCCTGGGGTGTGTATCCAGAGCATCAATCATTTGTATGCCTTCCTCAATCCGGCAACAGGGTACAGCATTGGCACAAGATTCCAAGTTGTCTATCATTAGAAACAATATGCAGTGTCTCACACAGCATTTTTCTATAATTCTTTACTCTTCTCAGTTTTTGTTCCATTCTGAATGGTTAGGTCATAATAAAATATCTGAATCTTTCAATGCCATTCTGCCTTATTAGCAGCAGCTTATTTTCATTCAGGAAACTTGCTTTTCCATTCCAGGACCTGAAATCAAGGTTTACTTGAAAGCATCTTCAAAGACCAAAGATTGCATGGTCTCGTGTTAAAATACTGAAGACCTCATCAACCACTTTAAAATAACTAATTAAGAACAGAAAACATTAGAAAATCTCAGCAGCACAGGCAGCAACAATGGACGTTTCTGATTGATGGGCTTTTGTCAGTGAGTTCTGATGAATGATCATACAGCAGAAACTTAAATTCTATCATCCTCTCTCAACAGATGTTTCTTGACCTACCAAGAGTTCTGAATATTATCAGATCTCCATGCATGGTTGTGCTCATTATGATGGAGTCAAATTCAATAATAAATGAAGAGGTCAGTTCTGTTTCAAGTGTGTTTTTCACAAGTCTAAAGCCATAAACGCAACTCAGATGAGACAAGGATGTTAAAAATGTAGAATAATAACGCAATTGAGCAAACTGGCAGTGCCAGAGCTGTCATAATGGCTATCACTGGGAAGCAGAAATTCTGAGTGGTGAGGGAAGTGAGCAATGGTCAGAGATGGTCTCATCTGCGATTTAGGTCATGAATGTGAAGAGGATGAGAGACCTAGTGAGAAAGAAAAAGTGGTTACAGCCATATCTGACAAAGTTCCTGTCTACTTCAACCAAAAAAAAATCCTCCCATCTCTATCCTAAAAGGAAGGCCCCTAACTTAAGAACAGTGCCCCCAGGTTCTGGACTCTTCCATAGGGTGAATTATCCTTTCAGTCTCCAACTTGTCAAGTCCATTCAGGATCTTCCGATGTTGAATCAAATCACCTCTCACTCTTGTAAACTCTAGTGGAAAAAAAGCACTGCCTGTTCAATCTTACTTCATAAGACAATCCTCTCATCCGGGTATAAATCTAGCAACCTCCCCTGAACGTCTACCAACTCATTTACATTATTCCTTACATAAGGAGGTGAAAACTGCTCAGATTTGAAGATGCTCACACCACCTTATTTTTCTGCCCAATTCCTCTAAAAATAAAGAATAGCATCCCACTAGCTTTCTTACTTACTCATTGTGCCTGCATACAAAATTTTGTGACAAATGTACTAGAACACCTAGATCCCTCTGCAGCACAAAATTCCGCAACAGTTCTCTGTTTAAATAATACTATGTTTTATTCTGCCTGCCAAAATAAACAACTTCTCATTTTCTACATTGTATTCTATCTGACAAGATTTTTGCATACCCATTTAATATCTATATTGATCTGCATCCTTGTTATGTCACCTTCACAACATACTTTTTACCTATCTTTGGGTCGGTCATCAGTACATTTAAATACCAGACCTTCGCCCTCCTCATCTAAGTCATGAATATAAATCGTAAAAAGGTTGAGGCCGCAGTGCAGCATGGGACCCTAATCATCACATCCGGACCATCTGAAAAAGATCCAAAGACTCATTTTTGCATACCATCTGTTTTCCACCAGTCAGCGAATCCTCTCTACGCTAGTATCTTATCCCTTATGCCATGAGCTCCTATTTTGAACAGTGATCTTTTATGAGGCAGCTCTGGAAATCAATTTACAGCGCATGTTACTCGTTCAAAGAATTGTAATAAGTTGGTTAAATAGTATTTCCCTTTCACAAAACCACATTAACACTTCATGTGCCCAATTATAACCTACTTAATGATTGATTCTAGTACTGCTGCCCCATGACAGATCCAAGCTAACGGGCTTATAACGTCTTTGTTTTCTGCCCCATTCCTTTCTTGAATTAAAGAGTCATATTTGATACTTTCCAGTCTGATGCAACCTTTTGAGGATATTACGAATTTTGGAAAATTAATACCAATGCATCAATTACATAATTAGCTAAATCTTTTAAGCCACTAGGATGAAGTCCATCTGGACCTAAAGACTTATCAACCTACAGCTCCATTAGTGTGCCACTTCTCTAGTGATTATCATTTCACCAAATTTCTGTCTTCCTTCAACATCCTGATTTAAAGCTATTACTGGGATGTTTTTAGCATCCTCTAGGGTGACGCAAAATATTTTTGTTATATATGCCAGTTCTTTGTTATTTACAAATAACTCTCCATTCTTACCTTCGAGAGGACCAATATTCAATCTTTTCCCTTTTGGACACAAATAGAAACTTCTGCTTTCTGTTTTTGCATTTCTAGCTAACTTCCTCTCATCCTCTAATTTATTTACTCTATCAAATGTTTTAGTCATTCTCTGCCATTCTTCGCAGTCTAACCAATGACCTGGATTACCACCCATCTTTGTGCAATGATACACCCTTTTCTTTCCCTTAAATTTGATGCTTCCTGCAACTTATTTTGCATATCCACAGACTATAGGTCCTCCTTGTAAGTTTTCTTATTGGTAGGATTTTACTTATTCTGAATATTTTGAAATATCCCTTCAAATATCTGCCACAGATTCTGCATTGATTCAACTCCCAGCCCAATACTGAATTTCACTTCAGCTGGCTCAGCTTTCATGTTAACATAATTGCCCTTATTTAAGTTGAAAGTAATAGTCTTTGACCCAGTCTTCTCTCTTTCAAACTCAATGCAAAATTAAATTATGTTATGAATGCTGCTACCCGGAAGTGCCTTTCTAACGAGGTCATTAATTAATTGTGTCACATTCACAACACTAGTAAGTAAGTAAAGTGGACTTCCTACTTCACAAGCATTTGTCAAACTCATTAACATCACATATGATTACTAATGCCTGACTTTAATAAAATAAATAATGTGAAACATAAGCTACAGGCTTTGCATAGTTTTCCATCATGAGAGATGACACCTGTGGTTTATTTCTTGGATTGTATTTATTTCTTGGGAGCGGGGCTAAACAGCACCATTAGCCACAATTTTCTTCACTTCTTCAAATGCTTTCTGACACTCCACACAACATGTCCAATATATGAAAAGTTGATACAGTGGAGTCAATACATTCACTAAGTTGGCTGAACTTTGAATCATACATAATAATCCCCACAAATGTTCTCGGTTCCTCTTTATTTTCAAAATCCCCTCAACTTTCTCCTGATGGTTGGATGCCTTCGTTATGAATTTGGTGACCTGGGTACATTGTACCCTGATACTTTGGGCAACATGGACGCAGTCCTGCTCATCAGAGGGACTTCCACAGGGAATGGGTCAGGCTTTCTGACACAATTACATTTAATTGTGGCTTATTATATATAGATGCAAGGCAAAAACACCAAATTTGATTGGCAGCAAGTTCTAAAGTTCATTGGGTGCTAACATCCATGTTCCATATTTAAAAGGCACCCAGATTACAGCTCACTTTTTGCAACCCAGGAACACCACTCAACCTCTGCTCATCTCTCCTCCCACCCCGAAATTGCCACACCCCGTTAATAAATGACACTACTCTTTAGCAATACCTCTCTAAATGTACTTGTGAAGAGAGCCCGGGAGACAAGAGAAGTTCTTTTGCCTACATATGATGACTATAAGGCGTTCTGCCTGATATTAATGCAACCTGAATAGACAAGGCTGCATTGGCCAGTGTCAATCAGGTATCACAAGGGAACCTGGCTCCAATGGTGCAAGAGGATAAACGATCTACTGTACTCTGCCAGGGTACACACAACTTTCTCCTCAATGCTTCATGCCCTTACAAATGTGAGTTAGCATTGTAAGGTTGCCACTGCAGGGAATGTGACTCAGGAGACTGAACTTCAGCATCTCCATCAGTTACCTCATGTGCAGTTAATGCCTGTCACTTTGTTGTAACTATCAATTTAGCACTCTGGCACTGTAGCGGTATTATCTCTCATACATCCGCTGGGCTCGTAGGTTCACATACTAGAAGGTTACTGACTTTTCATCACAATTAAGCGAACCTGCACATCTAAAAGCTTTTCACTAAAGACTTGTACTCATTTGGAGTTCAGACTCAACTGTCTGTCCTGGTCAGATGTGCTGGCATCAGCCATTACGGCTGCATTGCTCAAGTGGTGTTAGGACCCTTGACAGACTTCACCCCTAATGCTGCACGCATTTAACAACAACTTGGCAGATTGTATATGATTGAGACATCTCACAAGCTGATCAACATGAACAGGTTTCACCCCCCAAAAACGGTAAACAAAGAATGCCTTAGTGATTAAGGGGCTAAGCAACTGAACAACTCCGTACTCACAGGAGCCTGGAGGACAAAGTCTCCCCTGCCAGGTGCACCCCTCATCATACATACAGTTAGGTTTGTGAATACAAGTTTTCTGTTTTAGGCAAGTAAGTCTGTGCTTGTGAATGTTATTCCAGTGAACTGGGGTGGTAACGAGTCTTTATGACATCCTAATGAATGCACAAGTGTATCCCAGGTTAGGAATGCCAACCTATTTGAAAAGGTTTTGAAAACGTAATAACAAAACTTTAATTCACGATCAGAAACTGAATTTTTGTCTCTTCCCCACGATTCTAAAAGGTCTGGGGAAGTCTGGAAAGTCAGGCTCCATGATACAAGACTTCTTAGCTTTAAAGTATTATTTTTGAAGTCATTCTAAGATTTAATTCAACCTTACAATGTGTTCTTTCTCGGTCCTCCTGCTAATTAATGTATCATCTAAGAATTCACATACTCCCTTCATACCACTTTGTATGTGATTCATTAAACCCTTGAAAAATGTGGGAACAGGAGATATTCAAATGGTAACCTTTCATATAACCATTCTATGCAACAGTAAAGCACTCCTTCCTCTTGTTGGTTAAATTTGCCATACTGAAGACCTTTCCACCAGTTATATTAGACAACAAAGCTTCACTGGCTTCCAGTGGTTAAAATATCAATCCTGATCACCTTATTTACCATTTGCTTATAATTCCCACAAATCCAAACAGATGCGTCTTTTTAAACCGTTGAAGTGGGTGGGGTCCATCTTCTTAATTGTCCCTGTTGTTTCTAATCTATTCACTCTCTACTCACTGTATCTAACTGTGCATTAGGGACAGGACTAACGTTGCAAAATGTCAAGTGCATGTTGTCCTTTATCTTGACTTCAGCTTTGTGATTTAATAATTTTTATTGAAATTCAGTTCTTATTGTTCAGAAATGACTTTACTTACTCTCTCTTTTCAAAGTCAGACATATTTTTGCTGATCCCGATTGTAAATAATTCACCCTAGACTAACTACATATTCTTAAACCAATTCATTTCCATCAGTTGGGATTTTGTTTTTCCTATTACTACCAGTAGCAACGAAAAGGATGCGTCATTATAATTCACCCTAATGCAATCTAACAGTAAAATACTTTTATTGGAATAACTAGTCAGTTTCACACCAATTGTGAATAAGGTGATGTGAGGTTGAAACTGTGACTTTCATTTCAAGTCTGGGCACTAGTTTATATCTTCAGTTCTACTGCTATCATCTCACACGTGCTTTGTTTTCACACAACTCTTTATATTCCTGCTTGACAATATTCACCTCTGTTTCCATAACTATCTTATGCACATATGAGGATCTCCTGACTTCCAAACTAGGTTTGCTCTACCACGATCATAACCTGGTATGCAGCCAGGATCTGCAGCTTTAGCACATACTAGAGTATCTCCATTTGAATTTTTTTTCCTATTCATTTGTGAGATGCTGGCATCACTGGCTGGCCAACATTTCTTGCCCATCAGCCAATGTGACCAGCTTCCTCACAGGCATAGCACTTTGACTGGAAATGGGGCCATTTAAATCATTTGTAGCTGCCATGGCAACTCCAGCATCTAAATTTCTGACTCAGAGATGTGAGCTTGGCTGCTGTGGTCTAGATCCTACTAAAATCCAGCGGACCTCCCTGCTGACTCAGGAAAAGTGGTCACTTACAATTTGCAGCTCTCTCTTTGTCATTTCCATGGCTGTGGCCTCAATGCAGACCTCCTTTTATTACATAAAAGAAAATAAAACAAAATGCTCAGTAAAAAATATTAGTCAATTTTAAATGGTCATAACATCAACTTTCTGTCCGCAAAAAAGATGCTAAGCATTTGGTTGCCTGCCACTTCAACACACAATTGTATTTCCTGGCCAACATCTCTGTCCAGGCCTGCTGCAGTGCTCCAGCAAAGCTCAGTGCAAGATTGAAAAATAGCATCTCATTTTCCGCTTGGAAACTCGACAGCCTTCTGGACTCAATATTGAGTTGAGCAATTTTAGGGCTTGAGGTACATAAGAACATAAGAGAGAACAAAGAGAGAAATAAGGAAGGAGGGGATCAAATATGAAGGTAGGCTAGCCAGTAATATTAGAAATGATGGTAAAAGTTTCTTTCAATACATAAGAAACAAACGAGAGGCAAAAGTAGACATTGGGCCGCTCCAAATTGATGCTGGAAGGCTAGTGATGGGAGATAAGGAAATAGCTGAAGAACTTAATAAGTATTTTGCGTCAGTCTTCACAGTGGAAGACATGAATAATATCCCAACAATTAAGGAGAGTCGGGGGCAGAGTTGAGTATGGTAGGCATTACAAAAGATAAAGTGGTAGAAAAGCTAAAAGGTCTAAAAATTGATAAATCTCCTGGCCCCGATGGGCTACATCCTAGAGTTCTGAGGGAGGTGGCTGAGGAAATAGCGGAGGCGTTGGTTGTGATCTTTCAAAACTCACTCGAGTCAGGGGAAGTCCCAGATGACTGGAAAATCGCTGTTGTAACCCCCTCGTTTAAGAAAGGATCAAGACAAAAGATGGAAAATTATAGGCCGATTAGCCTAACCTCAGTTGTTGGTAAAATTCTAGAATCCATCGTTAAGGATGAGATTTCTAAATTCTTGGAAGTACAGGGTCGGATTAGAACAAGTCAGCATGGATTTAGTAAGGGGAAGTTGTGTCTGACAAACCTGTTCGAATTCTTTGAAGAGGTAACAAGTAGGTTAGACCAGGTAAACCCAGTGGATGTTATCTATCTAGACTTCCAAAAGGCCTTTGATAAGATGCTTCACGGGAGGCTGCTGAGTAAGGTGAGGGCCCATGGTGTTCAAGGTAAGTTACTGGCATGGATTGAGGATTGGCTGTCTGACAGAAGGCAGAGAGTTGGGATAAAAGGCTCTTTTTCGGAATGGCAACCGGTGACAAGTGGTGTCCCGCAGGGTTCAGTGTTGGAGCCGCAGCTGTTCACTTTATATATTAATGATCTGGATGAAGGGACTGGGGGCATTCTGGCGAAGTTTGCCGAAGATACAAAGTTAGGTGGACAGGCAGGTAGTACGGAGGAGGTGGGGAAGCTGCAGAATGATTTAGACAGTTTAGGACAGTGGTCCAGAAAATGGCTGATGAAATTCAACGTGAGCAAATGCGAGGTCTTGCACTTTAGAAAAAAGAATACAGGCATGGACTATTTTCTGAGCGGTGAGAAAATTCATAAAGCCGAAGTACAAAGGGATCTGGGAGTGCTAGTACAGGATTCTCTAAAGGTTAACTTGCAGGTTGAGTCCGTGATTAAGAAAGCGAATGGAATGTTGTCATTTATCTCAAGAGGGTTGGAATATAAAAGCAGCGATGTGCTTCTGAGACTTTATAAAGCTCTAGTTAGGCCCCATTTAGAATACTGTGTCCAATTTTGGGCCCCACACCTCAGGAAGGACATACTGGCACTGGAGCGTGTCCAGCGGAGATTCACACGGATGATCCCTGGAATGGTAGGCCTAACATACGATGAACGGCTGAGGATCCTGGGATTGTATTCATTAGAGTTTAGAAGGTTGAGGGGAGATCTAACAGAAACTTACAAGCATGGTTTAGAAAGGGTGGACGCTGGGAAGTTGTTTCCGTTAGGTGCGGAGACTAGGACCCGCGGGCACAGCCTTAGAATTAGAGGGGGTCAATTTAGAACGGAAATGAGGAGACATTTCTTCAGCCAGAGAGTGGTGGACCTGTGGAATTCATTGCCACGGAGTGCTGTGGAGGCCGGGACGTTGAATGTCTTAAAGGCAGAGATTGATAAGTTCTTGATCTTGCAAGGAATCAAGGGCTACGGGGAGAGTGCGGGTAAGTGGAGTTGAAATGCCCATCAGCCATGATTAAATGGTGGAGTGGACTTGATGGGCCGAATGGCCTTACTTCCACTCCTATGTGGTCTTGTGGTCTTATGGTCTTATAAGAACTAGGAGGAGGAGTAGGCCGTCCGGCCCTTCGAGCCTGCTGCGCCATTCAATAAGATCATGGCTGATCTTTTCATGGACTCAGATCCACTTACCCGCGCTCTCACCGTATCCCTTAATTCCTTTATTGTTCAAAAAAAAACTACCTTAGCTTTAAAAACATTTACTGAAGTAGCGTCAACTACTTCACAAGGCAAGGAATTCCATGGATTACCAACCCTCTGGGTGAAGAAGTTCCTTCTCAATTCAGTCCTAAATCTGCTCCCTCTAATCTTGAGGCTATGCCCTCTTGTTCTAGCTTCACCTGCCAGTGGAAACATCCTTTCTACTTCTATCTTATCTATTCCCTTCATAATTTTATATGTTTCTATAAGATCTCCCCTCAATCTTCTGAATTCCAATGAATATAATCCCAATCTGCTCAGTCTCTTCTCAAAAGCCAACCCCCTCAACTCCGGAATCAACCTAGTGAACCTCCTCTGCACCCCCTCCAGTGCCAGTACATCCTTTCTCAAATAAGGTGACCAAAACTGCACACAGTACTCTAGGTGTGGCCTCACCAGCACCTTGTACAGCTGCAACATAACCTCTCTGCTTTTAAACTCAATCCCTTTAGCAATGAAGGACAAAATTCCATTTGCCTTCCTAATTACTTGTTGCACCTGCAGACCAACCTTCTGTGATTCATGCACAGGGGCACCCAGGTCCCTCTGCATAGCAGCATGCTGCAACTTTTTACCATTCAAGTAATAATCCTTTTCATTATTACTCCTACCAAACTGTATGACTTCACATTTATCTACATTGTATTCCATCTGCCAGACCTTTGTCCACTCACTCAATGTATCTATGTTCCTCTGCAAAGTTTCACAGTCCTCTGCACATTTTGCTCTGCCACTCATCTTAGTGTCATCTGCAAACTTTGACACCCTACACGTGGTCCCCAACTCCAAATCATCAATAGAAATTGTAAATAATTGCAGTCCCAACACCGATCCCTGAGGCACACCACTAGTCACTGATTGCCAGCCAGAATAGCACTCATTTATCCCCACTCTTTGCTTCCTGTTAGTCAACCATTCCTCTATCCATGCTAATACTTTACCCCTAATGCCATGCATCCTTATCTTATGCAGCAGCCTCTTGTGAGGCACCTTGTCGAAGGCCTTTTTGAAATCCAGGTACACCACATCCACTGGGTCCCCTTTGTCCACCTTGCTCGTAATGTCTTCATAGAATTCCAAAAGATTTGTCAAGCATGACCTGCTCATCATGAACCCATGCTGCGTCTGCACAACGGGACAATTTCTATCGAGATGCCTTGCTATTTCTTCCTTCCTAATAGACTCAAGCATCTTCCCCACTACAGAGGTTAAACTAACCGGTCTATAATTCCCCATCTTTTGTCTACCTCCCTTTTTAAGCAGTGGCGGCACATTTGGTGTTTTCCAATCTGCTGGGACTGCCCCAGAGTCCAGCAAATTTTGGAAAATTACCACCAGTGCATCAGCTATTTCTCCCGCCATCCCTTTTAGTACCCTGGGATGCATTTCATCAGGGCCAGGAGACTTATCAATCCTTAGCTCCATTAGCTTGCCCAACACTACCTCTTCCGTAATAATGATTATACCTTCTCCCATGTCCTTACCACAACCCCCAAATACCAGGCCTTGGTCTGGTAATCTGCTATTACACACTACTCACTGTTAGCCACTAATAGGACCCATTGGCAGCCACTCACTCTCCTAGGCTGACTGTTATCCACTCTTTTGTCTGTCCAACTGTTCTTCTCTCTCTTTGGGCTCCATCTCCGCCTTCGTTCACTCCTTAAACCCTTCCCCACTATATCTATTGCATAAAAAAATGTTTTCTCAGCTACCATCAGTTCTGAAGAAGGGTCACTGGACCCAAAATGTTAACTCTGATTTCTCTTCACAGATAGAACATAAGAACATAAGAACTAGGAGCAGGAGTAGGCCTTCCGGCCCTTCGAGCCTGCTCCGCCCTTCGACAAGATCATGGCTGATCTTTTCGTGGACTCAGATCCACTTACTCACGCTCTCACTGTACCCCATAATTCCTTTATTGTTCAAAAAATATCTACCTTAGCTTTAAAAACATTTACTGAAGTAGTGTCAACTACTTCACTTGGCAAGGAATTCCATAAATTAACAACCCTCTGGATGAAGAAGTTCCTTCTCAATTCAGTCCTAAATCTGCTCCCTCTAATCTTGAGGCTATGCCAGGTGCTGCCAGGTCTGCTGAGACTTTCCAGGAATTCATGTTTTTGTTTCTAATTTTCACCTACAGTGATAGAAGTATCTGATACTTTCCACAGTAAAATCAACGGAGGAAATCTAACGCAGAAAGGTTTTGGGGAAATAAAACAAAATTAAACTATACCACAACTTGAATAAAAGCAAAGTACTGCACATACTGGACATTTGAAACAAACATAAAAATCGCTGGAGAAACTCAACATGTTTGGCAGCATCTGTGGAGAAAGAAACAGAGTTAACATTTCAAAATCAATATGATTCTTCTTGAGAACTGTTTTAGTCAGTTGGTGATGCTATAGCCCAGAATCTCTGGCTGTTTTACAGTGTTAAAAGGTTTCATATGAGTCTAAGTCTGTAAAATAAATGGCAAAGCAAAAGTAACTTTGATGAACGAAGCAGCAGCAATATTGGAGTCAGTGGAACAGACCAGGGCCAGGTTAGTGCGGCAGTATACTTTCAACAGGGAGATCGTCAATTAAGTATGGTAGATGAATGACAGAATAAGAATTTGATTGCAGATGAACTGTTCTAGTATTCCTAACTCTTAAACGACAGTTCATCTTGTGCTATGTTCAACAGATTGCTGCAAGCAAGTCCTTCCAGTTCATGAAGGATTGCATTTTATGATTCAGAATACAAGGGACTAATGTTAATTGATCTTAGCTAGAAAGAAAACAGCAGTGCAGTGAGTAGAACAAATGTTAGGAAGCAGATTTATACATTAGCAACAAAATGCTGTAGGCATACATTTTATTTTCTAACATATCTATGTTGGTAATCTAGTTTATTACAGGATGGCTAGTCTTTTGTGATGTTTATCCTTCCTCTTTAACAGGTTACTATGGGATGTGAAAATGTACCAGTTAGGGTAGTTTTCCGGAGGTCAAAGTTCAAAAAAAATCCACCATTCTAAGCAGGAGAAACACATGCTAGTGTTGCACATTTTAAATTAGTGAAAAAAACTATAGAAAGCAGAAGAAAAAGGCATTCCACATCAAATTGGCAAAGGTGGATTTTATTGCCGATGCTATGGGAATTCCAGTGAGAATTCTAGTGAGTTGTCATATCCTTTACCTACTGCAGAGCTGTGCTCAACAAGGTACAAAAAGTCTTGCTTGTTTGTGGAACACAGAGAAAAATACTGCTAATCTTATCTTTGTACCCGATATTTGCTGTTCATTTAAGCTGTGGCAACCATACTTGCGCTAATAGGAAATTCATCCATGTGGTGATTTGATCAGGAGAGTGACAAGTCATTACAAGTGACAAATGTTAAGAACGAACTTCACGTAATGACTCACCTCTGGATTATGCGCTAAGAGGCAGCGTCATAACTTAGACATCAAAACCAGAAGTGAACAGACATGACTGAGCAGATGGTTGATGCTGCTGGAACCTCTTAGCATACCAGCAACATTCTCATGAATTCACGGAATCGTAGTGAAATTGTGGAAAGCACTGTCAGGTGGAGAATCTTGATAAATATTTGAATGTGGTATGGAAGGAAAACTTGAAATTGAAGCTGGCTACACTGGGAAATATAGGCTGCAAATAAACATTATTGTGACCATTTTGTTCTTTTAGGGAGCACCCAAAATATTAACTCACATTTCTCCTTCAAACACTGACAGACCTTTGCAATTGCAAATTTTTCTGGTTTTATTCCCATCAATGGCTGAAATTATACCCCTATGACACTATATTCCAGGGTGTAGTTTTACACTTCTATTTTCAGAAAAATTCATATGCAGAATTAAATTTCACAAATGCATTAAGGCCCAGATAGATTTTGAAATGTGAATAAATAAATGCTCTCCAAGTTTTCAAGATGAAAGCTGTAATTTTCAAATGATCATAGAAATTAAACCAAATGGAAAGATCCTGCAGAAGTGAAGCACTAACACAACTGCCTGCAACCAGTCTAAGAGCAAAATTAGTGCAGATTTTGCAAATCTGAAATGAGAAAGGAAAATACCAGAAATACCCAGTAAATTAGGCACTACCTACAGGGAGAGAAACAAAACTAACATTTCAGGTTGGTCAGATGCTTTCTCTCCATCCTGACCTGCTGAGTATTTTGGACACGTTTGCACAAACAATAGGCCAATTAAAATTTTGGTCCGTAACAAAATTTTACACTCTAGCCAATTGTATGTGTATTAACAAACTCTTCTAAGTGAAACAAGGTGAAGCATTCATGGACTATTTGTCTCACTCAGATCTGGATGGATTCTTTGAAAAGTTGCGGCAAGACCTTATGATCTGAACAGCCTTCATTAACTCTAATTTTTATTAAAGCGAAAGAATTCAAAACATAGTCTACTAAAAAAATTAGTAAGGCTTCTTTTACAGGACAGTTTTTTTTTTCCCATCACCACATTGTGTTGAAATACGGAAGAACATTGATACATATTCAGTATTTATTAATGTTTGACAAACTCGCGTATATTTTAATCATTCAGTGCATGTTTTATCCAAAAACTTGTGAATTCTACAAATTGAATTCATGATTGGTAGAATTTACTGAACGATGACTGTAGTAAAAGTGTAGTATTGTTATGGGTATTTTTGTTTTTCTTGTAGAATGGCTTAGCATAAACACCAAACACAATGGAACTTGCCTGCTGTTTCAACTGTTGTACTAGTCGGTCCTTTTCACGTTTAAGAGCTATTACTTCATCTTGTGTCTTTTTCTTTTTCGAGGCAGACAATTCTAATAAGGCAATGTTTGCATCCTTCTCACTGATGGCTGCCAGCAGTGCTTCTTGTCTGCAACAAAAATTAGTCTGGTTAAGGAACCAATAGGCATAAATGACAATAGCAATGAGAAGCCTACCTTTCTGTTTATAAATTCCACATGCTTTGACAGATGTTCCTATTTCAATTCAGATTTCCTCAAACATGTCTATTTTTGGGACTGTGAGCAGGTCATAATTATTGTTTCCAAACGTACAGCATCACTACGTCTACTGCTGCCAACAGGTAGGCAGCCATAAGGTCAGAGATCACCTCCTATTGCATCAGAGTGGCATCTTTAATCCACGGGGTTCACACCAGCTCAATCAATGAATACTTAAATGTAGTGTTGTGCTGTAGGCTCATGTCCACCACAATCTTGTACACGTAGGCTATGGCACTAAACTGCAACAGATTTGGCAGTGACAAATCAAAGGATGTGGTTACAGGAAATTGGAAGAATGTCACTTAATGTAGCAAGTGGTTGTTCTTTAGGTTTGAGGCAAATTTTGTTGAGGCAAAGTAGGCAAGTATTGTTCTGCATTTAGCTATGTTGTACATGAGCTGGAAGAATGTGATGTTTATACTGGTTGTCGCAAATCGATTTTCCTGCACTGCCATTCTTTATCCATAACCTTGAATAATATAGTCTACTTTTAAAAGATGAAAAATAAATTCTGGTCATTTTATTCAAATTTTCTCCTAAGTACCAGAGTGATTAGTGTGCGATTTTTCAAGAGTGAATCTTAATGCCCCTTTCTCAAGAGCAATTAGTAGAGAGTAACAATGCTGGCCTCAGCAGCGACACACATCCAATGAGAGAAAACATGTTAGCCATACATAACACTACTTCAATAAAGAAAAATATTATTTTCCAAAATACAGTATTTTCGAACGGTATTTCAATGTTGTACAATTTTCCTCCCCATGCCAAGGAGCAGATAGCTGTTTCAACTTTAAAATCATGCAGAGTAATCTGTATTGAATTAGAATGATTACATTTTATTGAATCATTTACCATGTAATACTCCAAAGAATAGACTTTTGCCTTTAAGATGTATGCACTCAAAACTGTTGGGTGCATCCTTCCAGTAGTCAGCAGACAGTACCCTGAAACTTGTAAACAGGAATGAAGCAAATATTGCCAGTATCGAAGGGAGCTTTGCCAATGAAGTGCAGTGATATCTACGGTGAGAATTATACCTCTAGTGGCACTACAGCTGACTTCAGCAGGCTTTACTGGGGAATTCGAGGACTGGAGTTGGAGTGGCGCCATTAACATTAAAACATTCTCACAGACAAGATCTACACCCAGAAAACAAAAGCACTAAAATAAAATCCCTTCAGAACATTTCACTGAGAGAAAATTAAAGATTAGGACAGATGCTAAAATATTCTGAGATCTTGCAAAAATTCAGTTTTAAACATTTCTGCTAAATTAATTTAAGAGCACTCCAGGAATATCAAATTAATTTAAGACAGCTAAATCACTCATCAAATTTTATAAATTGTGTTGCTGTCAAAAGCACATGACTGAACACGATGCATCGGAGTTTCAAATGGTGATGTGACTGAAGTTTTCACTGAATTCAATGAGTGCTGGTTTTATGTTGAGTGGGAAGGCAGGGTGAGTGCCACAGAGCAGCTGGTGCCGGAACCCTCAGCAAAAACCCCCACCTTCAGGATAACTGGGCTAAACTTGCATATGGAAAACAACCACAAACTGCAGTTAGTTTCAACGGGCTAGTGACAGGGAATGCTGACAATTTCCTATTGGTCCCTTTGGCTCATGGAAATATGGACTAATAGGACTTTGGGGAGCCTTCATCGTTTCTACCTTTCTCTCCAGCTAAAATAGCCTTGGCCATTAATGAGCTGGAAATGGAATTCACTACCTCAGAAACAGAAGGCTTGACTCGGAAATGCCAACCAATCAGAAACCAGCAGCTCTCCAAATGATTCAGGAAACCACGGCATCAAATCAGTTTGGAATATGGTTGTGAGACTCCTTGGGTTCCAAGCTGACAAACTCTAGCCAAGAGGTTGGGGTTGGATCGGAACTTCCTTAAAGGCCACGCTGTCATGTACTATTACAACAACTGCTTGTGTGCTAGGGGTCCAATCGCTTCCCATGAGGCTGTATTCCATTGGATTCCCCGAGACTGCATTCCAGTAGTTACTCATAACCAGAATTCCCACTCTTCTATTGATAGCTAGGCTCAGTAAGCTGACATTATCCCTGGATTTTCACCGAGCTCCAAAGTTCCTTTGCTGTACAAATCAGATACTTCTTGTAGGATTCCTTTACCCCAACTCAGTTGTACTGAACTACCAAGAGCTCCCAGGGGTTCTGCTAATCCCTCACTAGTCTGGACAGCTACCAGAGCTTTTCTTGAGATCTGTTCACAACTCTTAGCTGCACCCCCGGGCTTCCAGATCTTCATAGAGTCTTAACTACTTGATGCCTGCTCCAGCAGCCCTTTCTCCTGCTCTTCTCCTGTTGCCAATCACTTGACTTCATATCCTTTTTGGAACATCACCACTCTGTACTCACATTCATCTGCAGCCTCCTAAAGATGAAACTGGAAGGCTGGGCCAAGAATCTGCAGCCTGTCCCTCTTTGCGCTTACATTGGGCATTCCAAGAATTTGGTCCTCAGCCTCCGCCCAGAAAAAAAAATGATAAGTTCAGGTTTCTTAGCACAATGATACTTTATTAACTGTTAAAATCAAATCTAACTGACGCCATTTTAAACTATTCCTAGTCTAAACAAAGCACATGGTTTATTTAAAACACTTCCTACATATTTTTCTATTACTGGGAGCTTAAATGAAAGCATGACGTTAAGACCATATGATTGTTTTGCTTGCCACATAGAGTTTCCAACAGTGAGTTTAAACTGAATATAGATGATTTAAAAGACTTTTTGGGCCTTTGGATCATTTACTTTATTGAACATTGAAAACACAGGATAGGCAGAAGTTCCGTTTTTACAATATAAATGGCTTTGGACTATTTGTCTGTATTGAACAAGCACACGTGAAAAAACACAAAAAGCATCTATTTGCTGATGACCATCCAAGTAAACTTCAGCTAACAGAACATGGAAAACAACAGCTACTCAACACATTTGGTATATGCCAACTTCATCTGAAGTCCCTCGTCACTTAAAAAAACTAGCCTTCCAAAATTTACTCCTTGAAAACAAAGGTCAGTTTTCACATTTTAATCCATACTGTAACTTTGAAAATAAACAACATTACTCTTCTGGAATTCAGCACTCATGTTTTTTGGGTGCAATTATCTGAAGAAAACATCTGGACTTGGCTAGTATATTAAATTAACTATGTCTAGCAGAGAATCCTGGCTCTGATTCTGTGCCTAATCGCAACATTAATCATTTGATTCAACTGCCTCAACTTAATATTGCTCTGTCTCCCAACGCTTTCATTCTTAGTTTACTGAGAAAGGAAGAAGCAGAATAAACAAGCAACTTGAGAGTATAGAACATAAATCCACAAAATAATGTCTAGAGTTACAGAAAATGTGCTTAAGCGTAAGAAGACTACAAAATAGAAAAGGTAAACTCCTGCAAAACACAATTCTTGGGGCAGCTGGTGAATGATATGGATGGGATTTTATATTTAATGGGGAAACCCAACACCACACAAAGAAAAAGATAAGGCGACATACAGCCAAAGGGCAAAAATCCACAAAATTGGGCTGCAGAATACTGATAAAAAGGGGTACAGTATATTATTGCATCAAACTCTAAACAGCTGTCAAAGAAATCATTCTTAAACAAATATGGCAAAAGTAGAGGATGGTGTGCATTGTACCATAGACCTACAACAAATGCCAGAATTGTTGCATTAACAGTTATCAAAAACACTGGAAGAATGCATGCAGAAGTGAAACAAACTACCAATGATTGTTGGCAATGGATTGCAAAGTATTATGTACAGGCAGATAATTGTCAAGCATCACAAATAGTAAAAAAGTTACTGAAAAACTTTGACAATGTCACGAGTCAACTTTTAAAAAAAAAAACTCGCCAATTCTTCTCTTTGTGAAATTATAAGATGACATTGCTTTCAGAAAATAACTGTCACTCACTGGTACTTCAAGTACGTAGCAATAGTTTGTGTGTGTCCTTTCACAGCAAAGTAACAGTGAGCTATTCAGCTAATTGTGGAAGATTGAGTGGGTGGGGTGGGGGTGGGGTGTCGTGGTGCACTTGGTGGTGGAGGGTGAACATTGTGACTCCTCTTCACACCCAGTGTTCCCATGGTGTACTTCGAGCAGAGGTTACTGGCAACATTTAGAGAGACTTATGGTCAAATTTCCTCTTCTTAACTCCGAAGGCACTGAAGACATTGTTGCATCCCAAATTAAGTCATGACAGAGAGTTGCTAATTTAACGTGGATAAAAGACTGATCCTGGTGCCTTCTTGGGTTCTAAGTTTAGCTATTCACTACAAAGTTTACTAAGCTACCATGATGGCCATCAACAATATTTTGACTAGAACCCATAGCTCATATTTGGTGAAGCTCTTTGCCTTGGAAGAAATGCTGCAGTAAAATTAGTTTACGTAGATTTACTGGGATAAGCAACAAAATAACACAAATATTACATAATGTGTCCCTATCTAGTTCACAGAGTGGTCAAGTTATATCCTACATTCAGGCTTTGATGTACTCAAAAGAAACAGCCACAGTGAAATACTCTGAGTATGCACCACATTCTCAGTTTTAGAGTGGGTTGAAAAGAATGACAACTCCTAATAAGAACAATCTGTGTTTAAGAGAAAAACAGTCAAAGCACACTGCACAGGACACTGTTGTATCCCGAATAAAATAAAAACTTTTTTTGACTACAGCACCGAAACTAGCTTAAGTTAAAAAAGTGACTTACTGTTTATGAAAATCACATGCAAGACATGTGAAAGGGAAACAACAGTTTAAACAGCATACAATTGTAATGGGAACAAAAGAATCAAAGTACTAAAGAAATAGCATGGAAGCATTCTGATCCATTGAATTCATTACATTGTGACTTTTTTAAGCAATTTCATTTATCATACTGTGTTGAGTCTATTACATGGAAAAACTAGAACGCTTGCTAAATATTACAATGTTGCAGGAGTTACCAGGTGTAACACCATAACTTTCATAACAATTTGGGGGTAAATTAGAATCTAAGCAATGTTATTGTGCAATTGAACTCTATATATGAGCTCATTCAGCTTGCTTCCAAATCGCAGGCTCTGCTTCCAGAAAATCAGGCTGGAATTAACATTAAGAAAAAAGGATAATAATGTGCTGAATGTGCTGGAAAAACATAGATGGCACAGCTTATGAAGAACCAGAAGAACATAGCCTAATGATATCCAGTCGTAACCAGGGTCTTTTTATACTGTCAACATAGATACTAAGAAAAGGTCTTGCTTTAACTGTCGGGAAGTATTTTACATGGAAATTAAACAGCACTTACGCAGCCTTACCACTGATGATCTTGCCAGACTAGTGATTTATTTGAACAAAAGCATTTTTAGTCGCTGCAGGTTAAACTCTGTTTAGCTCTTACTATGCACTAACTTATGAACCACTTGCACATACCTACTAATTACAGGATGATTTTAAGAATTTGTGAACAAGTTTGCACAAATGACAATCATGGAAACACAGACAATAATCAGGCTGTTCTTACATCAAGTCTCATGGCATTGGGCCAAACATGGGCACGGAAACTTTCTGCTGATGACCACCTACTAAGTGCTGTGAATCAGTGAATCAATATTTCTACATATTGAACAACAATGGAAAAGATATAGAATAAAGCAAGGGCTCAATAACCTCTGGGTGGCAGATTTCAAATCCGTCACCAGGAGTATTGACTGAGCTGATCAAGTCCCAGCTGCTGGATTGGATTTCAACAGATTTTAAGGGAACCAACTGAAGGTAAAAATCACCAACCTACCTGTTGCAGATGCTTCTGGCTATAACAGTATTACAGGAGCGTTTTTGTTTTCTTTATTCATTCGTGGGATGAGGGTGTTGCCAGCTATGCCAACATTTATTGGCCATCCCTAACTGCCCAGAGGGCAGTTAAGAGTCAACCACATTGCTGCGGGTCTGGAGTCAGGTAAAGATGGCAGTTTCCTTCCTTAAAGGACATCAGTGAACCAAACGGGCTTTCCCGACAATCGACAATCGACAATAGATTCACGGTCATCATTAGATTCTTAATTCCAGACACTTTTTAAATTCGAATTCCACCATCTGCCATGGCGGGATTTGAACCCGGGTCCCCAGGATATTATCTGGGTCCCTGGATTAACAGTCCAGCGATAAGACCACTAGGCCATTGCCTCCACCATGGAGTGGCCACTACACAGTCCCGCTGGAAATGAAGTCCTGTTTTCACACTAAAGATACCCTCCATCATACTGTCAGCACTACCGCCATGCTGAATGCGATAGATTTCAAACACAGGTAGCAACTTAAATTGAGCATCCATGAAGCATTGCGAACCATCAGCAGCATCACTGTATCCAATCATAATCTGTAACCACATGGCCCAGCGTGTCTCCCATTCTACCACTACTGTCGTGCTTGGACATCAACCCCAATTTGATGAAGAATGAAGGGAGAAACGGTAGGAGCAGCACCAAGAACACCTAAAAATGAGGTGTCAATTTGGTGAAGCTACAACACAGGGCCATTTTCTATCAATGAGCAGAGCACAGGAATTAGGAGCGCAAGTGGGCAACTCAGCCCTTTGAGCCCGCTCCACCATTTGACATGATCATGGCTGATCTTATTCTGGTCTCAATTCCACTCTCCTGCCTGCCCCCCAATGTCCTGCTTTTCACCAGAAATGTATATTGTTCTTTCTTGAAACTGTCGATTGATTTTGCCCCCACTACACTCCGGGCAGTGAGCTCCACAGATACACAACCCTCCGGAAGTAGTAGTTTTACCTCATTTCAGTTTTGAACCTCCTTCCTCACACCCGAGATCTATAAGCTCTTGCTCAAGATTGATCTGCAAGAGGGAACATCTGTTCAATGTCCACCTTATCAATTGCCTTCAGAATTTTATATACCTCAATCGCATACTCCCTCATTCTTCCAAACTCCAGGGAATACAAGCCCAAGCAACTCAATCATTCCTTGTATGATAGCCTTTTCAATCCAGAAACTGACCTGGTAAATTTCCTCTGAATGGTCTCCAGTGGCACCACATCCGTTGTCAAATAATGAGGTCAGGGTGCCAGTGTTGGAAAGGGTTGGATAACGTCAAAAATCACACAACACCTGGTTATACTCCAACAGGTTTATTTGAAAACACTACCTTTCGGAGTGTTGCTCCCTTCTCAGGTGTAATGAGAGAGGAGGTATCAAGACACAGAATTTATAAGTAAAAGATCAAAGGGTTAAATAACTGAAGCTAATGTATTGAATAAACCAAAAATGACCGGCAGACTCCCTCCCGTTAAACTTTTAACCAGATAGAAAGGAGAGGCAGGCTTCGAGTTATTAAAACACAGATCCCAGAATTTATTTTCAAGTCACTGTCCCAGGATAAGTAAAGGTTTTGAAGGTGTATACAACAGGTGGCACGTCAAGTTACACAATGCATTTTAGGTGTTAGGCCCTGTTTAAAACGTATGAATGGGCACCATGCAACAAGCACCAGACAGGGGTTTCACTCCCAGTGGGGGAAAACCGTGGTCAAGGCATGCGGCCTTGGACATTCAGGTAAACCTCCCCCATCGCGGACCTCGGGACAAACAACAATGCAAAGACGCAGAGCAGAGGCTGATAGCCAAGTTCGGTTCCCATGAGGACAGCATCAAACTGAACATTGGGTTAACGTCACACTACAGGTGAGCCCACCACACCACACACACACACACACACACACACAAACACTCACTCTCTCTCTCGCGCACACAAACAGAGCCTCTCTCTCAGAAAAAAAAGAGTCCCACTCTCACACACACACCCTGTCTCTCTCTCTCGCACACACACACCCTGTCTCTCTCTCGCACACACACACCGTGTCTCTCTCGCTCTCTCTCACACACACACACACCGTGTCTCTCTCTCTCTCTCTCTCTC